>JARJHM010000440.1:0-267788 GCA_033356055.1 Carex pumila
TTTTTGAAATCCTTAGATACGATCAAAGTATACATTTTTTGTGTATCTATTCATAAAGTACTTAAAAAATATTTCTACACTTGCATGTACTATTCACAGATCCTTTTGACTCTTATTTTTTTGTATACATACTTTTTATGAAACAAAAATAAATTAGATATACTGTATCTTAACTTTTGCATATCTATTAATTGAAAATAAATTATTACATTTGGCCAATTAACATAACAATAAGGGTTAGACTTTTATTTTTCCCAAAAAAATACTTTTAGAATTTTTATAACAATAAATAAAATTGTTATAAAATAGATATATCTTTAAAAAGTACAAATCGTGGTATTTGTGTCGTGTTGAATATAATACTGGTATTTGTATTAATTTGTACAACATAGATGTTGAAAAACAAACACACAGTGAAGCATATCTGTTCGCTTTGGCAAAATTCAATGACATTTAATTTCTGTAATTAAATATTATTCTACATCTTAATTAGATCTGACATTTAAAATTATCTGATTTAAAATAATTGACGTCCAAATCTCTGCCATCAAAACGTCAACTAAAGTCCAAATTGTCCAAAACCTTAGGTAGAAAGCGACTGGTTTACACTAATGTCCAAATGAATTCTAGCTTTAATTACTTTCCTCATGCATCTATTGAGCGCATTCCTGGGTTCAATTCTAGCTTTAATTACTTTAACCATTAATTAAGTAGAACAACAGAAAGATAGACATGTCACCCATTGAAGATCTCTAATATAAACCCTCGTTCACCCTACCATAGTTCAAAAAATCGGAATTGGAATCGGAATCGGAATCAGAATCTGATTTTTGACCGTCATGTCAGAATAGGATGAATCGGCCGGAATCAGAAGAATCGGATCGGTAACTCGGATATTTTTGATAGAAACTTGTTTTGTAGTCAAAAAATAAAAAAAAAATTGATAAAAAAATTTTGTAAAAAAAAATTATATTAAGATAAAATATTATACTCAAATAATCCACTAATTGTATAATGTATTACAAAATACAAAATTACAAATAGAACACATTTTTATGCCAGAAGCTATGCCGAGCTGGCCGGATCATCTCATTGTTTTCTGTATTAAAATATGAATGAAAATATTGTTGTACAGAGTCAGAAAAAATAAAAACATTAATGTAGTGTCAAATAAAAAATGACTAACACATCTTCATATCTAACATATGAATTGTATGTGCTAAAAAATTATTGATTACTACTTAAATTACATATTGCTTGTGTATTATATTATTTTAACAATATTTGATATTAAATTAAAATAAAATAAAATAAATAAAAGTAAAATCTAAATCTATAGATATGCTATTAAACATACTTATAGGTTAATAATTAAAATTCAAACAAAATCAGATACTGTTTAATAAAGTATCAAGAATCGTTCAATTCAAAAGTCACAAGAGAGAAGAAAGGAGAGGTAGCACAATTGGCTAGAAAAATATTTTAAAATTATTATATCTAAAGATCGAGAGTTCGATTCCTTTTCACGAACTTTGATAGCTACTACCAAATTTTCAAAAAAAAAAAAAAGTCACAAGAGAGGGACCCACATATCTCTCCTTTTAAGAAATAATCACGTGTGTGTTTATATCTTGTCTCCAGTTAGAAATGAATCCGTATCCTCTGCATTAACGTACCGTTTGAGTTAATTCGAGCCAATCCGGCCATCACGTATAACGCACTGGGCCCTTTAATATTAGTGCGGATTTAAATCCAACGGTTTAGATCTTAACTCAAAATTTGAGTTAATGCAGGATATGAATTCGTTAGAAATTGCTTTGACCCATATCTCACTTATGCTGCCCCTGCTGCTTTACTCATTGACCGACCCACCCATCTCTTTCTTCTTCTTCACCCGTTCGCCCTTTCCTCTGCTAGTTACTTAGCAAAATCAAATTAAACAAAAAAAAATGCAAAATCGGTGAGACAATCAACCCAAAACGTGAGAATGTGTCTGGAATTAGTGCAGACTTGCTTCACTGGGCCGATTCACCACTTTTCAACTCAGATTTTGGAAGAAAACTCGCTCGTTGTGTTAGTTGGCTTAAAACTCGGCTCAACTCGGTCTAACATGGCTCAACTCGGCTTGAATCGGCCGATTCCGTCACTGTTCATCCGATTTTTTTCTGAGAAAATCACATAAACCCGAGAATCGGGTAAAAATCGGCCTGGTTCTGTTTAGTTCTAAGTTGAATCGGCTGAATTTTTTTTTAAATCATAACTCGAAATATACCCACAAAATAGTAATATCCTACCTCTATCATATCCACTTTCCACACCAAAATGGACCCGGTGATCAAAGGCATATCAGCCACAGCAGAGCACACGGAAATTGAAGGGACATCAGCCCCATTGGCAGAGTACGTGGAGATTGATAAGATATCAGACGCAGAGGACAGGGGTCCATTCTTACATCTAATGGAACGGCTGATGAAAGAGACAGCAGACGAAGAGTCCTCGGAGAGCAGAATTCTATTTTCCGTGTCCCAGAGCACATCAGATCCAGTAGACAATCTAATTTTGAGCCAAAGTTAGTTTCTATTGGCCCATACTATCATGGACGAGCAAACCTCAAACGCATGGAAGATTTAAAAATCCTGTGCATACAAGAAATTCTGAAGATGCTGAGCATTTCTGTGGGTAGGATTCTACAGCGCAGCACGTCCAACTATAGGGTGTCCTACAGGACGTGGATGGAAGTGGACATCCATGATGTGCTTTTTCCAAAATTTATGGCTTTTGAAAGCAGAGCTCGTGCTTACTATAAAGAAGAGTTTGACCATAGTCCCAAAAATTTTGTGAAGATACTATTTCTTGACAGTTGCTTTATTATCCGAACAATTTACACTTTCTCTGAACAGGTACAAGAGAGCATGTCTTTCCTAGATGTGCACAGAAAAGAGGTCAGATCTGACCTACTTCTTTTGGATAATCAAATTCCCCTGTTTTTTTATCAAGGAGGTCTATGAATGGTTTTTAAAGAATTTGAACAAACAAAATTTACCCAGCTTTAATACTGTCCTTGAACCATTTATATGCCTGGATATGCCATGGACAATAAATCATGATGCCATGATGTCTAGCAAAGATGCAGCTCATTTGCTCGACCTTTATTGGAGATGCTCCTTGTCTCCTAGGATGTATCTGGAACTAACTTCTTCTGAAAGTGATCTTCCTGAGCAGATAGAATATTGTTCTATCTCTTTTAAAATAAACTGCTCAAATAATGCACCAATGGTGATAGCGAACGCAACTGAACTTCAACAGATGGCAGGTATAGAATTTGAGAAATTTAAAGATAAACGTCATTTGGATGTTATTTTTTCCAATGGCATCATGCGGATGCCACGACTGAAGATTGTCCTCATAATATGTCTACACAGAATATCAAGGAAAGTAATTTTCCAAAAAATAATAATTAATATTTAAACATATGGCCATAAAAATTATTTATTAAAACAAAAATTGCATGCTGCAAGAATTTGTTTGACCAATTCTAGCATTTCACTTTTAGTATAAAGCTACAAATAGTATTATATTGTTAACGAGTGAATGATATTAAATTGTTAAAAATCCTCAAAATCGGGTGAAAATAAAAGTTCATACTCATGCCTATACCCGGCTAAGCTAATGACACTAGTGGAAAAACTGAAATCAGGATCGGCCTATCTGAATCAGCTATATGAAACAACTGATATTAATACCTATCTGGATCAGTTTTCTTAAAACCACCGATCCTAAAAACTATTTAGATCGGTACTTTTGGTCAACCGATCCTAATTTATGAATTATTAGGATTGGGTTTTTGTTAGAACCGATTATGATAGTATCATGATCGGTTTTTTGAAATAACTGATCCTAATAGTTTATAAATTAGGATTAGTTGTTTGTCAAAACCGATCCTGATACTATCAGGATCGGTTCTAACAATAAACCGATCCTAATAGTTTATAAATTATGATCGGTTGTTTATAACAACCGATCATGATACTATCGGGATTGGTTTTTTCAAAAAACCAATCCTAATAGTGGATATTAAAAATGAAAAATTGGAGAATAACATGAAAATGAAAATGAAAATGAAAAATTGGAGATCGGTAGATCAGCAAGTCTGGACTGATACAGGGATCAAACTGCAAAAATGATTACACCAGTATGTAGAGCATTAAAAAATACACAGAATTAATACAAAATTCAATTTATTTGAATTTTTCTACAGTTAGTTATTAATTTTCAAAGTTCAATTTTCGAAAAACTTTAAACATTCATAACTTTGATTAAGAAAGTTGGATTTGGGCGTATGACCACTTTTCGAAAGGGAGGGGGGGACGAGATGGATCCGATTTTGCCGTTGTGGTACACCAAGCATCATCACATTGGAAGCATCAGAATTTAAAAAAAAAAAGAAAAATTAGTTTTATGCCACTCCAAAACATTGAAATTATGGAATTGCCACTCCAAAACTTGAAATTAGTTTTTTGCCACTCCAAAACTTACAAATTTATTAAATTACCACATCTATACAACTAATATACATATTGAATTAAAAATATTCTGAAAAATACAATAAATTTATATATGGACTAAAATGCCCCTCAATTCATCTCTGATATTTCTGTTTGCTCCCAGTAATCGAATTCATATCACGCCCCCTACTTCGCTAGCTAAATCACGAGAACCCTAAAACTAATTCCATCTCCTCCTCCGCCAGGCCTCACCTCTCCTCCGCCGAATGGGGATTTTGATTGAATCTGGAATGGGGTTGTGGTTCTAATTTTTGTGTAGGCAAGTGATCTGACATATAATCTGGAATGCTAGCTTTTACTCAATTCTTGTGTAGGCAAACATTAAGAGAGAAGTTGTGTGAAACATGCAGCAGGTTTTTCCAAAAAGCAGGGATAGACATGCAGTTATATTACACGAAATTCCACTAGTTGGAGCTAAATTGTAAAACAAATACAGTACCTTTTTTCTTTTTTATTTCATAAAAGGATATTAAAAGTGCAGCTTATTAATCGCAATAAAACAAATATACAGTACCAGAAAGGTCCTTGAAGGTTGTTCCATCTCAAGCAAATAGAAGTACAAAATTAGGCCAACAAAATAGTAGAAAAGCAATTACATATTATATGATATTAACAAGTACAAAAGCAGGTTTTGAATTTTAGAATTGGAGTTTTGCTTAGAAGTTGGAGAGGCTGGATCTGATAATTTTGTTTTTTTTTTTTCATATTGAAATTGATGTCTAATTCTAAGACTTTATTTTTAGTGTTGTGGAAAAATTTAATGATTGGAGTTGTTAATTAAGTTTCAAAAATTTTAAGTTAAATCTTTTCTCAAAACGGACAGAAAAAAATAGATTCTCAAACAAAATCCTAACGAAAAAGTGACCTGTATGAACAACAATTATTGAGCTCAATTGGTTGTCCACAGTTCAGCCCGGTTGGCTGAAATGGGCCTATTCTGAACAGGGCTCAACTCTGAACAGGGCTTAGCTTTGAATAAAACTGAACGGGCTGAACATGAGCAATTAGTCTTTCATTTCGGGCCGAACATGAACAGGGCTTCTTATATTCCAATTTCAATCCGAACTGGTCATGAACAGGGCTTTCGTTCATTAGCAGTCCTGTTGCATCTAATATAACTTGCAAAAAGGCATGTCTTAGAGATTACAAATGCAATTTTTAATTCGGATACAAATTCGGATACAGATAGTTTGCGGATATGGATACAAATTCGGATAATTATTTGTATTTGTAATTTTTTTTATTTTTGTATCCATTTGTTTTGATGCAGATACGTATAATTATCCGTATTTTTTGTTTTGATACAAATCAACCTTAGTTCTCTTTCTATTTTTTGTTTCCTTGAGAAAATTATCACGACTCGCTACGTCAGTTAAAAACGTGCAGTGCATGTATCTAATATCAGTATCCTACGAATGGTGACGTTATGCTCGGGCATACTTGACAACCATGAAAATATCTCAAGCTTAGTTTTTTTATTGATTAATGCTAGTAATGTAAATCCTAAGTCTAGAAACATAAACTATGCTAAGGAACTATGCTAAGGCTCGTATTTTGGATTCATGTCACCATTTTCAAAATTCAAAATGTTAATCCAAACCGTTCAATATAATCTTCATATGAAAACTTACTTGAATACGAACTTTTATATTTTTTAGAATTTGTTATTTTCTTTTAACAGGTAAAATATTACTTGATCTAAAGATTATGGACCATCCAAAAGTAGTGATTTTTTACCTATTAAAAGATAGTAAAAAAAAAAATAAAAATGTGAATTTTTTTTATATGAAAATCATATTGAACAGTTCGAATCAACTATTTGGACATTAAAAATAAAGATATAAATATTTAATACGAACCAACATACGCCATGAACAGTAACATAGCCTCACTCACTCACTCATTCATGATTGTTTGGGTTGTAAATTGGCGTTTTGTAGGACAAACCAATTTGGGGTGAACTATGAGGCACACAAAGGCTCCTATTGGCCACTGCTCAGTGCTCACCCCCAATATTCTCGGACCCATCAAAACTTTATGTTGACTGATCCTGGTCTATATCATTAAAGGGTGTGGAACTTATCCAAAGCCCTTTGGACCATTTTCGTCCAAAGAGGTTGATATAGTGAGAGGTGGTTCTTATTATTTAATTTGATCTTTCGAAGGACGGAAGCACAAGTGATAAACACTGAAGGGAATATAATTATTGCTGTAAAAAGCTAGAGAATGGAGACAACATCTCGTGGTAGGATAGAGAGAGTTTATATGTCTCCATCTTCTCCCACTAGCATTTAAAAACTTTCCCATTCCAGTCATATATAATTGCTCGTTGTTACGCTCTCATTATACCCCCTACAGAAGCAAACCAATGCTACCTTAAATGGCTTTGCCTTCTTTCCTTGTCTTCGTTGCAGTACTTTCTCTTGTGCTTCTCATCCTCTGTTAATACACAATTTGCAAGCGCTCCTACATCATGGATCAACTCACCATCTCTCCTAAACACCTTTGATTTTGATGGTGGTGAAAATGTCCGTTACCTCCTCGAGCGAAACGAATATCAAGGGTTAACATTTGCTACTGGGTTTTACTGTTTCCCAAAACCCTGTAAGAGTTTTTTTCTCTCCATATACATCGTATATGTAAATTACGAAAGTTATGATACCGTAGGGTACCCGTACAAGACTGACCCAGCTAGCCCATACCGTTGTCCTCGTCGATTTACCTTAAAAAAAGACATCCATCCACAAGTCATTTGGTCAGAAAATCAAGCCCGCCCTGTCAGTGAAAATGCCACACTTGAACTAACATTTAAAGATGGTCTAACCCTTCGTGACAGTGATGGTATCCTAGTTTGGTCAGCTAGCGGGTTGAATCAATCCGTGGCTGGTATGAAAATCACAGAAGCTGATAATCTGGTACTTTTTAATATAAATAATTTCACAATTGGGCAATCCTTTGACCACCCAACTGATTCTCTATTAATGGGGCAAACGCTGGTAAGAGGCAATAGAATGACTGCCAATTCCTCTAGCACTAATTTGGCAGAAGGCCAGTTTTATCTCCTCGTCCTTGCAGCTAGTTTCTATGGATTTGTCAACCCGAAACCTCCGCTTGTGTACTACTACCATCCCATATCAAATGGAACACAGTACAATGACAAATCAAATAAAACAGTGGACAAGTCTATAAAAGTAAAGTTTATGGATAGCAACCTAACTATGTTCTCCACGTTATAAAATACTAGTACGTGCACAATTATTTTTGAATTTCCACCTAGTTCAATACAGTATATGAGATTAGAGTCTGATGGACATTTAAGACTATATAATTTCTATGGTGAATATTCAGGATGGAAAATGGTGGCTGATTTGTTCAATACGGATAATTGTGATTACCTAACAGTCTGTGGGCATTATGGAATTTGCGCTAATGGACAATGCACCTACCCCACAAGAGCATCAGGAAATTATTTCAAGCCAGTTGATAACCAGCGAGCAGAGCTTGGTTGCTCTGCAGTTGCTAATATAAATTGCCAAGAAGTAAAAAATCACCATTTATTAGACCTTAACTATGTATCCTATTTCAATAACGTTGACAATGTTGCAAATAGCACAATGGATGAGGAGAGTTGCAAAAAGGCATGTCTTGAAGATTACAAATGTAAAGTTGCTCTGTTTCAGCCTTCTAATGGGAACTCATCAGTTGGCAAATGTTTAACACTAATAGATGTTCTTTCCCTTAAGAATTATCAACCTAACATGGCCCAATTTAACTCTTGTGCATATATTATGGTGCAAGCTTCCCTTTAACCACCTTCTAGTTCTAAAGTTGGGCTAGGAGCAATACTAGGTTCCACATTTGGAGTTGTATTCTTTATGCTCATCATAATTAGTATTTACATATTTTGTTTGAAAAGACATGAAGAAGCACAAGATGATAATATCATCGAATAATTACCGGGGATGCCAACCAGGTTCACTTTTGAAGAGTTACGAGCAGCCACTGAAAACTTTGTCAAAATACTAGGAAAATGTGGGTTTGGTACTGTGTTTGAAGGAATGTGGGGTGATGAGAGAATAACAGTCAAACGTTTGCATAACGTCAGACATGGAAAGAAGGATTTCTTGGCGGAGGTTGAAACTATTGGCAGCATCCATCACATCAACCTGATGACGCTGATCGGTATCTGCACTGACAAGTTAAATAGACTTTTGGTTTATGAGTACATGTGTAATGGGTCATTGGATCTACTGCAGAGATGGGAGAGTTCCTTTGAATTGACCCACCAGATTCAAAATAATAACCAACATTGTCAAGGGTTTATGTTATCTTCACAAGGATTGTAGACAAAAAATTGTGCTCTTCAATATCAAGCTGGAAAGTATTATGATTCCGAGTTCAATGAAATTCCGTATTGTCAGGCCCTCGATGAAATTTCGTCATTTGTTATTCTAAGCATTCTGATTCCGAGCTCATTGAGTACTTGGCAAAATCTTTGGACAGCATTATTTAGAATTGTGTTCTAGTTGTTGATGTCCAGTCTAATTTGTTTGAGTCTTCAATTTTATGCATGTATGAGTGAAGGTATAACTATTGTTATGTCAATTTATTTCATTGTCTGGAAAAGAAATATTGGATGTTGTTTTCTCCAGGAAGAAAATCGCCTCGATATTTCCTGTGTATACTGGTATACTAGTTGTTTCGTTTTTTGGAAACAAAGGCACAAACACAATTTTAGTTATTTAGTAATCCATTCATTCATCAATCCAGTGATTCAGACATGTGTAATCCAACTATTTAGTATGCAGTCATCCAGAAATATAGTCAGCTCTAAACCTGGAACCCGAAATGAAAACTCAAAGTAGTCTTAGTTGTGGAGAATACAGTTGATTTTTGTGCCTTGTTTACTTCTGTAATGTTTTTGATTCAAGATTTTTGTGCCGTGTTTACTTCGGAAAACTACAAGTAGGATATTTAAACAATGTATATAATATATAGTATTCATTTATTATATCTTTGCATGCTCAGTGGAAATTCCTTAATGAGAAAACCAGCAGGTTAGTAAAAATCCAATTAACTTACTATAACTAATGAAATTAAAATGTGAAAGGGCAAAGGTGACTTTCTTGCATCACTCCGTACATCAATACTACACCAGTCATCTCAATTGGTGTACTAGTCATGGTATATTTATGAATAAGTACCAAGTTACCCCCAAGAGACCAGTAAATTATGAAAAAGCGCATAGGGATCACTGGAAATATATGAAATTCTAAAATATGGTTCTCAGTATATATCAGATATCAGAGAAAAACTATTAGGAAAATATGGTTCTCAGTATCAATTGACAAGACCAAAATGGGAGGAGAATATGGGTTCTATTTTGGGCCCAGAAATGAGGCACAATATTTTTACTTAACCAATAAAGCAAACTAAAATTAAGAAATGAACTATCACCAGAGACAAACTTGGCAGCAGGGCTGCTAATGGACGAAAGCCCTGTTCATGACCAGTTCGGATTGAAATTGGAATATATTAAGCCCTGTTCATGATTGGCCCGAAATGAAAGACTAATTTTCCATGCTTAGCCCGTTCAGTTTTGTTCAAAGCTGATCCCTGTTCGAAGATGAGCCCTGTCCAAATCAAGCCGGTTTGAATTAACTGGGCTGAACTGTGGACAACCAACTGGGCCTTGCTTTGGACAACTTATGAACAGTTCCACTTTTGGGTTTTCAAACTGGACCACTTCATTCAAGGACAATTAATTTAATGCAGCCATCAATTCATGATAATTATGAATCAACTAAATATAGCCGATTTTGAATTATAACTAATTGTGAAACTAAAATTTTGTATCAGCAACTAAAAAAATCCAATAATAGGAAAACCAAAGACCAGCATTAAATTTTCCCACAACACTAAAAATAAAAACATCAATTTACAACTCCAGTCACTATATTTTCCCACAGCACTAAAAATAAAGTGGAAGAATGAGTATGAGACATCAATTTCAACATTAAAAACACAAAATTATCAGATCCAGCTACATCTCTCTCCTATGCCTAATCAAAACCCTGTTGTAAAATTCAAAACTCCTATGCCAAATTTCACAACTCGGAGCATTCGAACATAACCTACCAAATTTCACATACAAATAGAAGTATTAATAAGTGAAGAAATAAGTGAAGTAATGCCCTAAAATCCAAACTAGGAGGAAGCAAAGTTGTGACAGTTAGAGGATCATGTTATCATACACATTTTATAGGTTTTCATATTTTGAAAATATGAACTTTTATCTCCTGCCATTTTCAGTTGGGGCACTGAGTAATTATTTCACCATTTTGCTCATTTCTGAGTTCTTTATCAGTGGTAGAACAGGTTTGACCAGACTTGGCTTGGTTTGCAATCCCATTTTTATAACAGAAATGTCGAAGATAACAACACCGAAGCCCAAAGCACAGCTAATATTTGGAAAAGGCCCAAATCCAATTATGCTCTTCTGGATTATTCAAGAAATAGAAACCGACTTTATATGATCGGTTATAATGGAGCATACTAGAAAATACTACTATTATATAGTGTACTTAGAAGGTTCCATACCCTTGTATGAAGATATTATAGAGAAATCATAACCGACATTGTTATATGTATAAATAGGAGAGGTGTGTAAATGAAGTGAACATAGAATCAGAGAACCAGATAGAACTAGAGAGCATATTAAAGTGAGGCGTTATTGATTTTGGCACAGTTATGCAGATATGTGTATGACAAATGAGTAAATTATATAAATAGTCCTGAAATATCGAATCCATATCACCCCAGGTACCTAAGGCGCAAGTCACAAATCTGGACCGTTCTATTCATGTGGCACGAATCTCAAATCAGACCCCCTACAGTCCTAATTGGCTGTATATATTCTAACCGCTTCACCACAACGCACTAAAATGGGACATCAAAGAAAGTTGAAAATTTATATTGAATTTGAATTTCCATATATAATAGGTATCTAGAACCATTGATGGGAGATTTATTCACGACTAGTTTTGCCGATTGTCATGAATCAATATTCTCAACTTATAGGAAAAAAATAATTAGCTGGAAAAAGATATTAGTTGGAATGAATTATCATTGTCCAATTTGATCCTCATACTAAAGAATGTGAACTAAATATTTAAAAGATAATTCATTTGCAAAGATTAGTGAATCAATTGCCAGACACATTCACATACTCAAAGAAAAGTGATCAAATCACATGTACTAGTTGCTAACGCTCCAATTAAAGTCGGTGTCCTTGTTGAACAGACTAATTATAACACGCATGAAGCGTGAAAAAGCAATCGGTTCCAAAGATTAAAAATATAAAAATTCTCAAAAAAGAAAATGAGCAAAAAATAAAAATGGTCAAGTCGAAAATATGATAATTTTAGATAAAACTCCAGAAGAGAATGAAATTATAAGTAATATTGGAGTCCAGCAGAAACTCAAGTATCTGAAATTCATAAAAATAAAGAGATCTCGATAAATTATATCATGAATGAAATAAGATGGAACCGAGATGAAATTGATATCAATAATATTTTTGTATATAATATAGCGCTAAACATAATAAATATTGAGGATCATGACTAGAAGCCTATTAAAGAATGTCAACAAAAGAATAATTGGCCAAAATAGAAAGGTGCAATTGAGGTAAAGGTAAACTCTCATGAAAAATGAGAAGTTTTTGGATCTGTAGTCCTTGTACCTCAAGGTATGTGTTTAGTTAAGATCTGTGATTTAACACATTTGGCAGACATGTAGATTGTCGTTTAGAGAAATGATCCCGAAAATAATATATGAATATCTCTTCTCTATATTATGCACCTTAAATTGAATTAGATGACAGAAAGTCTAACGGTAGGGATTGATTGATCTAAATTCAGATTGAATCTGAACCCTCCAGTCAAATTATCTGTCTTCCTTTGATTAAATATATCATTTATATGTGTAGAAGTCTATATTTAGTTCAAATTGGACCTGCTACATGTATAGCCACACGTATTACCACACGCATTTTCAATTTGCACCGTTGGATTTGAATCAAAAATCGTGCAGATTTAATCTAACAAGTGTAATTTTTTTCGCTGGAGTTGTGCCTCTTTCTCCAGCAAATTTTTTTTCCCCGTCTCCCTCCCAGATCCCTTCCCCGCTCCCTTCTTAAAAAAAAAAACGAAAAAAACCCTAGAGCAAGCAAGACAGGAACAACGAACTTTTTTTGATCGGAAGGACAGAGCGAGCGAGAGAGAAGAAGACAGCGAACAACGATTCTTGATCGATCAAACTTTGGTGGAGACGGTTGCCTAGGGTTTGCGCCACCTTGCTCTTAACCGCTGCCTCTCCGCCTCTAGTGATTAGGAGAAGAAGTAGGGAGGTTCTAGCGACACAATGCTGCCGTGATTTCCACTCTTCTAAACACTCTCAGTTATTTCCATTTCAACTATCGCCGGCCATTTTTATTAATAACCCAAAAAAAATGTTTTTTACCAAAATAACCACAAAATCTGAGTTTTTTCAAATATAACCAAACCGCCAGGGTTGCTGGCGGTCCACTTCTATAGTGGACCGCCAGGATCCCTGGTGGTCTGCTATTTTTTTTTTTTTTTTTTAGAAATCTGATTTTTTTTCTTAATATTTTCATTTGTGAAGTTTTAGGTTTTTTTTGTTTAGGGTATTTGGGATATTTGTCAAAAAATTAAGGACTTGCCCTTTATGTTGGTCTTTTTTCGGTTTTTATAATATATGTATAATATATACATATATACATACATACATACCGGTCATTTTATTAATAACCCAAAATCCTGAGTTTAACATAACTGTAGTTCTAAAGTAGTTTAACAAGTAAAGTTCACGAATACAATTAAAGTTCAATGATACAACTGAAGTTCATCAATATTCATAACTTAGTTCAAACCAAACAGAATAAGTTCACCCAAGCAAAATAATAAGTTCATCTTTCACGACGTCGGAATAAACCCAATAGACGAGAAGATTTTCTGGTGCCAGCTGCAGGTGCGGCAATACCTGTAGACCCTTGGCTACTAGATGATTAGGTCGCAAGAGTTGGTTGTGTTCTACCAGTTGCTTCAGCAACAACTCTTGCATTTTCTCTTTCATTGTGTTCGTTTATGGCATCTAAACATAACAACATAATTCAGTTATTAATATAATAAAATCATAAATTAATTCCGAAAAATGCTACATACCTGCCCTGCGCCTGTCAGAAACGGAACGGCGAGCCTAATTTCCCGATGGCCTCCTACCACTCATCTCGTCCATGGTCATTATAGCACGTTTGTGTCTCCTCCTCCCCTTCCTTATCCATCCTAGTACATTTGCATCACCATCTGATAAGTCATCAGATTCCCAAATTCCTTAGTATTCATCTCTAGTTTCCATTTCTCTTTCCGATATGGCATCAATAGCATCAACATCAATATTAGTATCATTTCGATTAACGGATAATTGTATTGGTACTGATTCTGGTATAGCTGGAAATGTAGGGATTATGGCTGCCTGTCTGGGTGGTGGTGGTGGGGGTACAACTTCAGTAAACTCACGGGAGTTATGGTACCCTGGGTTGTCATAACAGGGACTGTGGTACCCCTGGTTGTCATGAGGGGAATGGTGGTACCCCTGGCTGTCATGAGGGGAGTGGTGGTACCCCTGGCTGTCATAAGCCGAATTGTCATAACCTGAAGGTCTAGCAGGGGGAGCCCTAGAAGGTCCAGCCCTAGCCACACTAAAAGGTCTAGCCCCAGCCTGGGGAACCCTCCTGGAATATAACTCTATCATCGCGGCCCCCCTAGACTCAAATTGTTGGTACAGAGCCTTCCACAACTCCTCATCTGTTATAGGAAAACTCACAAAGAAAGGTCTACCCCCCCAGCCCGTTGTGTGTCAATTCGGGTAGCCAAATCTAAGTCATACCGGTTGGAGTTTACACCAGTCTTTTCGTATACTAGTTGCTTAAGTTCAATAAATGTGGTTCTTTCATTAACCTGCAAGCCGAATGAGGCATCTTTCGAGTAATACATGCCATCTACACCCTTAGTTAGCTTACCGCCCACGTATAGTGCAACCAACATTTTTTCCTTCACAAAATACATTTAAAAAAAAATTCATAAGAATTACAGTATAATAGATTCATTCTTTTTTTTTCAATTTAAAAGTTAATTATAATATTAATTAAAGATTAATTTATAGTATTTACAGACTGCGGGTATAATAATTATTAATTAAAAATTAAATAGAAAATAATTAAATAAAAAAATAAAATACCTGTAGCAATCGCCTCTAAATCGCCTAAAATCGCTTCAAAATCGCCAAAATCGCCAAAATCGCTCTCTCTTTCTTCTCTGTGGTTTAACAAATGAATACAGTGCGTGCTGGAGAGAGAAAGCATGTAAGACAACTAGTGGACCGCCAGGAATACCAGCGGTCTGGTCTGCATAAAAAATCAGATTTCTAAAAAAAAAAAAAAAAAAAAAAAAAAATGGCAGACCGCCAGGGATCCTGGCGGTCCGCTATAGAAGTGGACCGCCAGCAACCCTAGCGGTTTGGTTATATTTGAAAAAACTCAGATTTTGTGGTTATTTTGGTAAAAAAAACATTTTTTTTTGGTTATTAATAAAAATGGCCGAACTATCGCCGTCTCAAAGTAAGATGTCAAACTGCCTTCTTTTGGATTTTTTTGGCTTCTTTAGATTTTTTGTAAACTTGTTGTTATCTCTAATTTTTCCATGAACTTACATTAAAATGTTAAATACTATGCAAATTACGCTTTGAGTGTGATTCAAGGTTTATTACAATGCAAATTCAATGTTTACCAAAAAATATCTTTCAACTATTTGATGTTATTCATTTCACTTTACCAGATTAGTCAAAAGCTGCTAATACGAATATACAGGATGGATCAAGGCAATGATTGATCAACACAAGGCAAAACAATGAATAGGGTTGCAAAATAGTAAGTTCGATGAACACAAAGCAAATATTTTGTGATTTTCAGTGTATTAAGTACATTTGATGTGTTTATATAATTGTATTAGGGATGCTGATATTTTTTAGACTTTGTAAAACTTCTTGGTAAATGCAAGCACTATATTAGGATTGTTTTATTAAATGATGATTGTTGGTTTGCAAACACTTGCATCAAAATTTCTACTCCTTTCACATGCAATTTTGGGTTATGTGGCCTCACTCTCTGCATGAAGAAAGGTATCTCAACAATAACTTTCCTAATTTAATAATGAGGTTGATTAAGAGTAATAATTTTGTTTCAATATTTATCATGGTAAAAATTATAGGCGTTAGAACTATTTCAATATTTCTCCTGAAATTCTGATTTTGCTGGTATGGTTTTTGATTTTTCTGGTATGTCTGTGATACTGATACGGTATTCTGATTAGGACACTTGTGAGGTCTTGATTGCTGATTTACTATTTTTTCTGGTTTTGTTGATATGGCTGATAAGAACAGATTCAGGGGCTTGATTTGTTGCTGTTTTCTGAGATGATTTTTCTTATTTTATTTATATGGCAAAATCTCCACCTCGAGACTTTCGACTGCTACGACTCCAGGGTAGATTTTTTTGTTGATTCTGTCTTTTTTTTTCAATCTACAGATATATTTAGCTTGTTTAAATTGAATTTCTGTTTAGTTCGAGCTATGTATTGCGACCCCAGCTGACATGGCAAAGGGGTTTGAGGAGATGGTGGCTAGCATAATGAAGAAACTACATGGTGGGAGGAAAATGAGGCGTTGGAAAGATGAGTTGTGCGGCTTCTCATGCATTGAAGTTTGCAAACAACGGCCATCCCACCCTGGTGGTGTCCATCAACCCGGCGCATTCTCTCAGTGACTCATTTGCGCAGGTTAGTATGCGGTTCTCGCTTTGCCTCTATTCTCCTCTATGCAGAGGATAATAGTAATTTTTTTTTGGGTTTTGTCGATGGCAATCAGGAAAACCATGAGATGGATTCTCTTGGAGAGATTGATTGCTTGGGACTGGGTTGGTTTTAGGAAATAGGCGGTTTCTTTATGGAATTTTCTTCATGGATTTTCCACTCCAGTCCGAGGAGTGCATTGTGCACGATTTGCAAAGAGAGCTTGATCATATGCCCTTGGGGGACTGCTGAAGAGGCTCTTAAAATGGGAACTGGATGCCTCCATTAGGAGAGACGCCATTGATTGGATTTGGAGGGTGTTTTTTTTTTCCTATACATTTTGTTGATTTTACCAGAGAACGTATTTGTGCTTGATTATTTAAGGATCTAAGTTATCGCTTTTAACACAAAAAATATAAAAAATCACACTGTAGCACTGAGTGATGAATTGGAACTTAATCTATTTGTGTGATAAACAGTTTCATGCATACTTCAATTTTGGGCCATCAAGTGCTTAATTATCTCTCTGTCATCTAGACAGATTTCTCTCTGTTTATGAAATACCTGTAAGAACCTCAAAGATATTTCACCTTTTTACATATTTTACCATAAAAAGTCACCCCATTAACATTGAAAAAGTTACATCAGCTTTGTAGGAAGGTAATGCTTGGATGATACAGCTCTTTACAGTTGCATGTTTATTTCTGGCATCCAAAATGGAAGAAACTCTGGTTCCACTTCTCTTGGATTTGCAACATGTTCTTTGACTTGCACCATTCTATTTGCATTTTAGTTTTACCATTTTGTGATTTTTTTTATAATTTGGGTCTCAATTTGATAGGTTGGTGATGCGAATTTCTGTTTGCAGCAAGAACTGTACAAAGAATGGAGCTTTTGGTTCTGAGTACTCTCAAATTTAGAATGCAAATAGTGACACCTTTCTCTTTAATGGATTATTTTCTCTACAAGTTCAGCAACGAAAATAGCCTCAAGAAGTTTCTGATTTTACAGTCAGCTAGTCTCATCTTGACCTTGATTAGAGGTATTTTTTTTTTAATTTTAACATTCATTAAGTTATATAGGATCATGAATTAGTGTAGAGCCCAGTACAGATTCATACCAATGGTAAGTTTTTTTGTAACTAATACTGTACTTACTTTTGGAATCAGTTTAGGTTGTATTATCGAGGCAACATGCTAATTTTAATTAAGCATTACAATGAACAATCAGTTTAGGTTGTATTCATCATGATAAATATTACTGCTTGATAGAACCAACGACATATACATGTCAAACTATATCTCACTGTCAAACTATATCTCAGGTAAGCTTACCTTAGAAACATGTTGTTTATAATATTATTTCTGTCATATTTCCTTCACAGGTAATTAACCATCATCATAAGATGTAGAAGTATGAACTTCTTTTCAAACACTCATGCTTTAAAAAAAATTACTTTTAGATATATGCACACACAAGAGTTATAAAAGAAGAAAATTTTCATTCTATGACATGATCCATGCTAAGGCACAAGGCATTTCTTTCTTCTCTTTGATTTTGGATCCCACACAAGGACTGCATGCGACCACTTTCAGAGACGAGAGATTCATTCTATCTTGTATTTAGATCCAATTTTATTTTAATATCGATGAATATTGTTAAATATATACATTTTTCATTGATTTATCTTGTTAATAAATATTTGTCATTTTGTATGAGAATTTATTTTTGTTATCTTAAAAAAATATCCCGTCGCAACGCACGGGCACGATACTAGTAATATTATATATATTGCTCAATGAAATGAATGATACATTAAAGGAGATAGAGCAAAACATATTTCATCAAAATTCTTTTTCACATATGATCTTCAAAAGAATAATGTTATTATTGTTTAGAAAATCCGTTCAAGTGAAAAATCCAGTAGATTTATTCACTAAGGCACTCTCTACTACAATATTCAAAAAACTAGTTCATAATATTAGAGTTCGCCGACTTAAAGATCTTGATTGATGCTGTCATGAGAGGGAGTTAATATGCACTATATTTTCCATAACCATGATTTTTCCCACTGGGTTTTCCTGATAAGGCTGTAGTTGCGTATTTAGAAGAATATTGTACTATTTTTCCTTCACTAGGTTTTTATTCCATAGGGTTTTTCCTAATAAGGTTTTAATAAGGTATATTCTTATATAATTAACATCTAAGGAGGAGTGTTATGAATATATATTAAATGTGTGGATGTCATTTATTTTGTAACTCTCATATTAACCCTCAATTTATTTTCCTACTACATGCATATTGATGCCCACTACTATTGGAATTCATTTCTCTATTTATTATTTGTATGTCTTTTATTTACAATTACAGCCTATAAATAGAGACTTTGTAATATTATATTGTACACATATAAGAAATATATGAATAAAGAGATTGCCATCTCTTTCCTCTTTATTTTGTTTATATTTATTTTAAAACACTCAGTATCAATTGACAAGACCAAAACGGGAGGAGAATATGGGTTCTATTTTCACTACAAGAAATCTAACATTTAATGGCGCTAAGAAACGCCAATAAATGCTTGAGTAAACGCCGTCTATTCCAATTTCCGACGTTTCATTCAATGCCGGAAATAAACGTGTCGGCAAAAGTAAATAGTGGCGTTTTTGTTCACTTTTAGAGGCGCCTCAACAAACGCTGTCCGAAATATTTATTAGCGGCGTCTCCTAGCGCCATCCGAAAGTTTTGACATTGTACAGTGTTTTGGACTTTTTTCAGGCGCTATGTGAAACGCCGGTAAAAATTATTAAAATATTAAAAAAAAAATTGCTGCTACAGCAGCGTACTGGATTGTGCAAGATGTATCAACAACGTACTGCTATTTATAAAATATTTAACATACATTGACACCGCCAAATCCAATCAAAATATGTTTATACATATGAATAATTACACATATGAAAGAATGCATCACGCAAAATAAGGATCATATCTCAAAATCTGAGTAATACTTGACTAAAATTGCTGGAAGAAAAGAAAACCATAACCTTCTTGTTGATAATTTTTTTTAGAAAATCATACAAAAACTAGAAACCTCTTGCTGCTAGGATAATTCAATAGCCCTGCTCCAATCTTTCTACAGTCATCTGCAAGTAGAATAGTAATTTTAAAATCTTAGTCTTGTAACATCAACTCTTATGTAAACCGGCGTTTACTCATAGTTATTTTTTTTAGTTTTTAGTGCCAAGATTTCTAATTGAGTTCTCATACTACTATAGTGTTTTTGGAGTGCCAGGATTTCTAATTGAGTTCTCATACAATACTAATCATAGGACTTGGTCTTTGTAATTGAATCATTTCATCTATGAATTCAATTATTTGGGTTCAAGGTGAACTGATGTTTCCTAATAGTGGTGGCCCTGGTGTGTATTATCACTACACTGAATATTAGCTTTGAGTGATATTACACCCACTAAGAAAACTAGTAGTGTGACCTAGCGTGAGATCAAGATTTGAGTTTTTATATCAAGAAACTATCCAATAAAACTGAAGTAGGGGACAGTTCTCAAATTCTCGGCAAAGCGGTCAATAATGGTGTCCTTATTTTTGTATCATTTTGGTCAGGTTACATAGAGGTACATAGCACAATTAACAGTAAACACGTATCAGTGTGGTACAACAGTAAAAGCAGGATCATCAAAAAAAAAATTGGTACCAATATTATAGAAGAGAGAGAAAAGGGAGAGAAATTACTTTCAGATTTCTTCCTCTTTCCCCGTCTAGCAAAGGACTGAGGACTTGCTTAGTACTGGTAGAAGTTGCTCTACACGCTGGTATGGAGCTCTGTAACAAAATTGACAGTACCAGATCCACATCTGGCACCACCCCTGCTTGTTTATTAAATCTTTTATAAGAACAATTATAGTAGAGCAGGAGTCAATCTAATATACACTTAAGTGTACCGATTGAACCATACACTTAACTCTAGAACCCTAGGATTAGCTTTGAGATTCGCACTGCACAACTTTTGAAGAATCTACACGACTTTTAAAAAAATCGTACGGTCCTAGAGTTAAGTGTATGGTACACTTAAGTGTATATTAGTTTTACTCGTAGAGCAGTATAACATTAACAAAGCATAATCTCAAAAACTCATTTGTATCTGCTGAATTTGTACTTCCAGGTATACCTTCCTACTTGGAGACATTAAACTTCGAGGCCCACTAAATTCAACCCCTGAAAATAAAAATTATGAATAATTTACAAAAGGCATAGATAAATATTATTTCCACCAAAAGACAATTGGGTCAAATTAGTGAAATTTAAAAGACAAACTATACTTTCTAAATAGATTGACAGTACAACTCATTGTCAGATAAGATATCACCACATTTCAAAAACTGTGCTCAATAAACTCATTGTCTGTCAGACTAGATATCACCACACCCCATAAAAAAAAAGTTTCAAGTACTTTAAGAGCTTATGAAGCTTACATATTAACATTGAATGCAAGAATTAAACAGTAGATATCAACCAAATAATATCTTCAGTTACTTATGCTGCAACTTTGTTTTGATCCTTGCAACAAAATCATCAGTATGAAACAAGTTAATTGTTAGAAAAATAAATAAATACACTAATCACTGCTAACATAAGCACCCTTTGTAATTCAATTATACAATTAAATTGACCAATTATACAATTAATTCTCAATCAACCCTCGCTTCTGCCTCCAATTTAAACAATTTAGCTTTACTTTAACCCGACTTACAAATTTTACAATCCCCACGAGAATTAGAATCTCTCATTGTGTCAATTAGTTGGTCCACTCGACAATATTGCAAACATGGATGATCAACAAGGGCATTTCGTAAGAATAAATTTACTGAATAGGATTTCCGTACCAATAACTTGCTGAGCTGTCAGATGCTTCTCTGGTTCAGGATTTATAATCCATTGTACCAGGTCCTTTGCATTGTCAGAAACCCTAGGCCAAGGTTTTTCAACTACTGATCTGATAATAGCTAGCGCCACTCCTTTTTTCTGTTTCTACACCACAGCAAAATTGACATAGATTCATGAATCAACTCAAAAATTAATTATTGGAGAAATGAGTAATAACAATTGTACCGAATTCACCGCGACCAAGCTCTTGGCCAAGTTGGTACTGGATTGAGGGTTGATCTGTACAATAATCTGGCAGGGAGAGAGTACCAGTTGAGTACAGTGCTCGGTGCTCGGATTCAGAGAGAGAGAGATAGCGGGGCGAGATTTTGATCTCGGTATCAGTAGCGAGAGAGAGAAAGGACGAAGGAAATGGCGGCTTGGGAGAAAGAGAAGGGAATGGTGTGGAGAGGGTTTAGGCTTGGGTCTAAGGTGGCGATGTGGTCGGGGTCTGAGGGGAGAAAGCGAGAGAGAGGTTTGGGTCGACGGCGTAGAACTAGCGAAGAGAGAGATTGGGAGGCGGGGGTCTAGTTTTGGGTCGCATATCGTGAGGGAAATGGAATTTTAGGGCGAGAACTCTGGGGCCATATTATTATTTTTTTAACTAAAATTTTCAGCGAATGAAAGCCGGCGTTTGCGCCATTCAGTACGTCGCTACTTACGGGGAATGTTGGCGTGCCTCCAAGCGCCGGAAAATGGCATATTTCTTGTAGTGTTTGGGCCCAGAAATGAGGCACAATATTTTTACTTAACAAATAAAGCAAACTAAAATTAAGAAATGAACTATCACCGGAGACAAGCTTGGCAGTTGGCAAAATTGATTTTGGCATGCACAGTTATGCAGACATGTGTATGACAAATGAGTATATTAAATAAATAAATAGTCCTGAAATATCGAATCCACATCACCCCAGGTACCTGAGGTGCAAGTCACAAATCTGGACCGTTCTATTCATGTGGCACGAATCTCAAATGAGACCCCCTACAGTCCTAATTTGCTCCGGATTTAGTTTGGCCCAGCTGAAATTAATCTAGACCATTCATTTTTTAAAATTCTACCTCAGTACCTGGGGACACGGACTCTAATAATATCAGTATTTTATCATGGATTTTTTATTTCCAATTTAACATTCAGTCCTTGAAGTTATCAATTTGCAGAAAATCAAAATTATGTCTAGAAGTAAACGAATCATTGAATGTTGATAGCAATGGTTGGTAATTAATATATGTTGTTAAATCAGCAATACTCTATCAGATACATAAACAAAACAAGTGAAAAAACTCATTATATACCAACCTTTAGGTAAATTTCAATTTTTTTTTAATGTTGTTAAATCAGTAATACTCTATCAGATTCATAAACAAAATAAACATTCTTTGAGAACAAAGGAAATGGGAATTCAGGACGTTTAACCTTTATTGATCTGCACGATATTTGATGAGAATCGGAGGGTGCAGATTTTGCAGCATGTTTGGAACAGAAAATTGTTGGTGCATTGGAAATCCCAAACCAAAATTATATAGACTTTCACATAGATCTTAATTTACTTATAAATTATATAATTAATTAAAGAACAACATAACCGAATCTTAATCCTATTTATTCTAATAAAATAAAAAAATATATAATCAAACAACCTTTGATAATTGAGAGCCACTAATTTAATTCTGATCCCTTTTATTGACCGTGGTTTCCTTTGACAACTTTTAGAAACCAAACAGGTTCTCTTTTTTTTTTTTTTTTTTTTGTGGTTTGAGTAACAACTTGCAGTGTGTGTGACACCGTACTTTTCATAACTATTCTGAATATTCGTCATGATCGATTAGCAATATTAAATACTTTCAATATTTATTTATAAAACTTTGGATTATTTTTTTATAATTAAAAATCTGAAAAAGAATTAAAAAAAATCAAAGAAAAAAAAATGGATGCTGGTACAATTCACAAAATCCTAAAATATTGATTGATTGAGCTGTAAAGCACGTCTTGTTGGCCACCAACTCCTATTTTGACTGATACTGGTCCATAATATTAAATTTGATCTTTAGAAGAACCGAAGAACATGTGTTAAAGACTGAAGAACTCGGACGGGAATGTGACAAAGACTCGGTTCCCTAGTTCATACGGAACTCGGACAGGAATTTCAACTTTGGGTGGTTTCGGATGTGTATTCTGATCCACTATATAAAAAGAAATATGAGTCCATATAGCGGGTTGTTGTGTAATATGCATATTACCATAGACAAACTCTCTTTCTGTGTATATATAACAAAATATACGTAATAAAATAATGATGCATCTGATCTGGCAATTAGTTGGCATTGCTCATGTGCGGTTTGTAATATTGACTTACATGCCCAATAATTGGCATTGCATGTGAACACCAACAACTTGCTTGTTCAGATTCAAAGATAGCAAGGTTTCGTCGGATGGTCCTAATTTGGACCACAAAGACCTCATCCAAAGGGTTGCTTTCTCGGATTACGGGTATTTGATTGTGTAATTAAAACGGACCTTTAAACGCTTCTAGAAATTTAGATATATTGTCCTTCTCCATTATTGCAATCTGACTAGAAGAAAATGGTGCCTCAATTATCTCCTTTAAACTATTAATTTATGTATTCTGCATCAACTAATTTGTTTATAAATTTTTGAATTAATTTATCTAAAGTTCTAAATTCTTATTTAGAAACAACAGTACCGGATCTTTCTTCCTATTATTGTGATAAAATTGAAAATAAAATCAAACAAACTCAATTTATAATTAACAGCCACATCAATTATCCTTCCCATTATTGACTGTACTTCTTCGATATCATTTCAGACAAAAAAAATAAAAATGCATGTGTCTAAATATACATAACTAAAATTATGCTTTATTCAATATATCAAATTAAGATTTAAGTCAATTGTTGCTCTACAGTCAATTAAAAGTCATTTTTTGTGAAGTAAAAATTTGTTACCTAATTAATAATATGCTTTTTATGTTAGTTAATTTGGAATCAGAAGCACCACTTAAATTTTGATTTGTCGTGTCATCATTTATATCTTTAGTATTTTTTTAAAATATAATTCTCACCGAATAAGAAAAAAAATATATATTGCAGAAGGCATTGGAAGTTAATCTTGATTTGCTTGATGTTCCGCTTAGTTTTCGAACAATTCATATTTTTTTATTTCCTTACAATTCATATAATCAATCATTCTGATTAATGAGTCAATTAACTATATATTGCTGTCGACTTATAATTGGCTAATTAATAGAAATTGGAGATAGGAACCAACCTTAAAAACAAAAACAAAAATAATAGCAATAGAACGGTCCAAATGGGCAATTGAACAGTCCAAAAGGCATCGTTGTTGAACGGTCCGAAATAGCAATTAATATAGGTTGTGGAATTGGAAAGGGGCAATACCATATCTATTGCAACAGAAGCAAACCAATAATGCTACCCCAAATGGCCATGACTTCTTTCCTTGCCTTCGTTGCAGTACTTCTCCTGTGCTTCTCTTTCTCTGTTAATCCACAACCTTATAACTATCCCATTGCCAGCGCTCCGGTATCATGGACCAACTCACCATCTCTCCCACACAACTTTACTTTCGATGATGGTAAAACTATCCGTACCCTCCTCCTCCGACAAAATGGTTCTGACGGGTTGTCATTTGCTACTGGATTTTACTGCTCCCCACCCTGTAAGAGTTTTTTTCTCTCCATAAGCATCATATATACATATAACAATGATTCAAGGAACTTTATGATAAAACAAGGCTCCCAAGCAAATCCAGCCAGCATCCCTCCACAAGTCATTTGGTTAGCAAATCGGGCTCGTCCTGTCAGTGAAAATGCCACACTTCAACTGACCTCTAAAGATGGTCTAACCCTTCGTGACAGTGATGGTAGCCTTGTTTGGTCCACTAGCGGGTTGAATCGATCTGTGGCCGGTATAAAAATCACGGCAGCTGGTAATCTGATACTCTTTGATATAAATAATTCTACAATCTGGCAGTCTTTTGACCAACCAACTGATTGTCTAGTAATGGGACAAACGCTGGCAATAGATATGAGCCTCATTTCCAATTCCTCTAGCACCGATTTTGCTGAAGGCCAGTTTAATCTCACACTCCTTGCTGGTGGTTTGTATGGATTTGTACATGCAAATCCCCCGCAGGTGTACTACCACTATAGCAAAACAGTAGACAATTCTACTTTAATAAAGTTCATGGATAGTAGCCTAACTATGTTCTCCACGTTATCAAATATTGTTATGGGCAATATTTTTGAATTTCCTGTAGCTAAAACAATACAGTACATGAGATTAGAGTCTGATGGACACTTAAGACTTTATGATTTTAATGGATTCAAATGGAACATTGTGGCTGATTTGTTTGGTACAGATAATTGTGCTTACCCAACAGTCTGTGGGCCCTATGGAATTTGCAAGGATGAAACATGTATTTGCCCCACATTCACAGGTACCTTAGAAAATTATTTCAAGCCGATTAATAAATGGCAATCAAAGATTGGCTGCTATCCAATCATTAATATAACTTGTCAAGATGTAAATAACCACCATTTGTTGGATCTTAACAATGTGTCATATTTCAATTATGTTGACAATGTTGGATTTAGCGCAACAGATGAGGAGACTTGCAAGAAGGCATGTCTTGGAAATTGCAGTTGTAAAGCTGCACTGTTTCAGTCTCCTAAGGGGAACTCATCAGTTGGCAAGTGCTTAACACTAACAGAGGTTTTGTCCCTTCAGAATTATCAACCTAAGGCACCGAAATTTGACTCTTCTGCATATATTAAGGTTCAGGAAGCACCTTCACCATCTCTCACCCCATCACCATCTTCTAGTTCCAAGGTTGGGCTTGGAGCAACACTGGGATCCACATTTGGAGCTCTGCTCTTTATGCTCACCTTATTTGGTATTTACAAAGTGTGTTTGAGAAGACGTCAAGAAGAGCAAGAAAAGCAAGAAAAGGAAGAAGGGAAAGATGAGGTCAACATCGAACTATTACCAGTGATGCTAACCAAGTTCACTTTTGAAGAGCTAAAAGATGCCACTAAAAACTTTGACAAAACACTCGGAGAAGGTGGATTCGGTACTGTGTATGAAGGAAGCTGGCGGAGTGGTCAGAAAATTGCAGTGAAACATTTGAAAGATGCCAGACCTGGAATGAAGGATTTCTTAGCTGAGGTCAAGACTATTGGTAGTATCCATCACAACAATCTGGTGAGGATGATCGGTTTCTGTCCTGAAAAGTTGAATAGGTTTTTAGTTTATGAATACATGTCTAACGGGTCATTGGATAAGTGGATTTGCTGCAGTGATGGAAGAGCTCCTTTGATTTGGACCGTCAGGTTCAAAATTATTATGGACATAGCCAAGGGTTTATGTTTTCTCCATGAAGAATGCAGACAAAAAATTGTGCATTTTGATATCAAGCCAGAAAATATTCTTCTAGATGAAAATTTTAATGCTAAAGTTGCTGACTTTGGATTATCCAAGCTTATCGACAGGGACATAAGCAAAGTGAGGACTGAAGCGAAGGGCACTCGTGGATATTTAGCACCTGATTGGTTGACAGGAAGGGTCAGTGAGATGGTTGATGTTTATAGTTTTGGTGTGGTGGTAATGGAGATTTTATGTGGAAGAAAAAACGTTGATAATTCCCAGATTGAAGAGAATCGCTATCTGATTAAATTGTTAGAAGAAAAATCTAAGAGCAATGAATTATCAAACTTGATTGATGAAAAACTTGGTGATGTCAAGGAATACAAAGGAGAAATTGTGAATGTGATGAAACTTGCAATGTGGTGCTTGCAATGTAATAGTACCCGAAGGCCTTCAATGTTAATGGTAGTTAAGGTTTTAGAGGGAACAAAGAAGGTTGAAACATCATTGGATTATGATTTTTTCTCTAAATTTCAAATGATTAATTGAAAATTGACCTGATATAGTCGATCAGTCAGCACCCCTTCTAGATTCAATGTTGTGAGACTCTCGATGAAATTCAGTGATCCTTTAATTTTAGCATTCCAACTTAAGCTGAAAGAATAGTTAGATCTGTCTTTGAACTTCATTTGTTAGAAGTGTGTTTTAGTAGTATTTAATTATAAGATTGTTTAATATATAGTCCAATGTAATTTGTATCGGAGTGTTCTGTTTTGTGCGTGTATGGTTGAAAGTATTACTTTTGTTATGTATTGCTGATTTTATGCATGTATGTTTAAAGGTAGTACTACTGTCATGTCAATTTCTTTTTTGTCCAGAGAAGAAATCTTGGGTGCTGTAATTTCCAGCAAGAAAATCGCCTCCTTATTTCATGTGTATAGAGAGAAAATCAGTGTCACTGCAAATCAGTGATATGCATGGATTTTAATTCAATCCGACAGGAGTAAAGCTGATCTCATTAAACCTTTTTATGGCTCTAACACAAGCTAGTTTCACTCTATATAACTAAATACTGTCTATGTCATTGTTAGGCTCAAAGGATGTATAAAGTAGTCTATTTGTTTATTTTTTGTCAGTGTTTGTAGTTCCTATTCAATTGTTGTACATATTTGGTTGTGAATTTGGTCCATTTGAACTACCAAAATTTTTTTCTTCTTTGTTTATTTTAGGTTCCATATTCTAAAAAATAAGTATAACAGCAATCCTTACTTTTTGCTTCAATCGGAGAACTGAAAAGTATCAATAGGAAATTAAACAATCTATATAGCATCCATTAATTTCAGAATAAAATAAAATCGCTAAATCAGCTTTCTATTATAATCTTTACTTGCTCAGTGGAAACTTTGGAAGAGAAAAGCAACTCAATAGGTTAAAAAAAATCTAATGAATATAACTAATAAAATTAAAATGTGAAAGGGCAAGAAAGTCTTTCTCAGATTTTTATTTTCTTATGTCACTCAGTACATCACTACTGCACCAGTCAATCCCAATTGGTATACCAGTCATGGTACATTCATGAATAATTATGAATGGGTACTAACTTACCCCAAGAGACCAATAAATTATGGAAAGGCCCTTAATCATTAGATATATACCATTAGAACCATACTTACAAAAAATGGTCTTTAGGATATATTAGATTCCAGAGAAATATTTACGAGATAAATTCCATAAAGAGAGAAGTATTATGTAACTCGGTAACATTGCTGCATCAAGGAAAGATTTGGGCTTGCTCTGTTTGGGCCCAGAAATGAGACCTGATATTTTTATTTGAAGTCTTGAAGAAATAAAGCAAACTAATATTTTAGGGAGTGTTTGGAAAAGATATTAGTTGGAATGAATTATCATTGTCCAATTTTGATTCTTATACTAAAGAATGTGAACTAAATATTCAAAAGATAATTCATTTGCAAAGATTAGTGAATCAATTGCCAGACACATTCACATACTCAAAGAAAAGTGATCAAATCACATGTACTAGCTGCTAACGCTCCAATTAAAGTCGGTGTCCCTGTTGGGCAGACTAATGATAACACGCATGAAGAGTGAAAAAGCAATCAGTTCCAAAGATTAAAAATATAAAAATTCTCAAAAAAGAAAAGGAGTAAAGAATGAAAATGGTCAAGTCGAGGATATGATAATTTTAGATAAAACTCCAGAAGAGAATGAAATTATATGTAATATTGGAGTTTCAGCAGAAACTCAAGTATCTAAAATTCATAAAAATAAAGAGATCTCGATAAATTATATCATGAATGAAATAAGATGGAACCGAGATGAAATTGATATCAATAATATTTTTGTATATAATATAGCGCTAAACATAATAAATATTGAGGATCATGACTAGAAGTCTATTAAAGAATGTCGACAAAAGAATGATTGGCCAAAATAGAAAGGTGCAATTGAGGTAGAGGTAAACTCTCTTGAAAAATGAGAAGTTTTTGAACCTGTAGTCTTTGTACCTCAAGGTATAAAACCAGTAGGATATAAATTAATATTTATGAGAAAATAAAATGAGAAAGGTGAAATTTTGAGATATACTCATATGTGGTGGATAATTAGTCTGGTAATTCATGAAGGACTTAATTTGCACCTAATAGATATTGTTACAGCCTATTTAAATGGCTCGCTTGATAATGATATTTATATGAAAATCTCTGAAAGATTTAAGATGCCTGAAGCATGTAATTTAGGTTTTCGAGAACATTATTTAGTTAAATTGAATAAATTTTTATATCCATTAAAGCAATATGGATGCATATACCATAATCGTTTAAGTGAATATTTATTGAAACATAGATATAAGAATGATACGACCTGTCCATGTATTTTCATGAAAAGATATAGAAATGATTTTATTATAATTGTAGTTTATGTTGACGATCTAAGTATCATTAGATCTCCTGCAGAGCTTCCAAAAGAATAAATTATTTAAATGAATAATTTGAGATGAAAGATCTTGGAAGAACAAAGTTTTGCATTGGATTGCAAATTGAATATTTAAAAATGATATTTTTATGCATCAAGAAAATTATATTGCAAGAGTGCTGAAATAATTTTATAAGGATAAATAACATTCATTAAGCAATCTGATGGTTGTAAGATCATTAGTGCAATATGAGCACTTATTATCTTGATAGGCATACAATACATTATATATCATTTATAGTAAATTTATTAGCAAGATATAGTTCTTCTCTCACACAAAGATATTGACATATAATTAAACATATATTTCGCTACCTATGAGAAAATTTAGCAATACACAAAAGCAAGTCAAGTATGTGTTTGGTTAAGATCTGTGATTCAACACATTTGTCAGACATGTAGATTGTCTTTTAGAGAAATGATCCCGAAGATCATATATGAATATAATATTATATGTATTGCTCAATGAAAGGAACGATACATTAAAGAAGATAGAGCAAAACATATTTCACCAAAATTCTTTTTCACATATGATCTCCAAAAGAATAATGTTATTAATGTTCAACAAATCAGTTCAAGTGAAAAATCCAGTAGATTTATTCACTAAGGCACTCCCTACTGCAATATTTAAAAAACTAGTTCGTAATATTAAAGTTCGCCGACTTAAAGATCTGGATTGATGCTGTCATGAGGGAGAGTTAATATGCACTATATTTTTCATAACCATGGTTTTTTCCACTAGATTTTCCTGGTAAGGCTGTAGTTGCGTATTTAGAAGAATATTGTATTTTTTTTCCTTCACTAGGTTTTTATCCCATAGGGTTTTTCCTAGTAAGGTTTTAATGAGGCATATTCTTATATAATTGACATCCAAAGAGGAGTGTTATGAATATATATTAAACGTGTGGATGCCATTCATTTTGTAACTCTCATATTAACCCTCAATTTATTTTCCTACTACTCCATGCATATTGATGCCCACTACTATTGGAATTCATTTCTCCATTTATTATTTGTATAGCTTTTATTTACAATTTGTAGCCTATAAATAGAGACTTTGTAATCTTGTATTATACACACATATGAGAAATATATGAATAAAGAGATTGTCATCTCTTTTCTCTTTATTTTGTTTATATTTATTTTAAAACACTCAGTATCAATTGACAAGACCAAAACGGGAGGAGAATATGGGTTCTATTTTGGGCCCAGAAATGAGGCACAATATTTTTACTTAACAAATAAAGCAAACTAAAATTAAGAAATGAACTATCACCGGAGACAAGCTTGGCAGTTGGCAAAATTGATTTTGGCATGCACAGTTATGCAGACGTGTATGACAAATGAGTATATTAAATAAATAAATAGTCCTGAAATATCGAATCCACATCACCCCAGGTACCTGAGGTGCAAGTCACAAATCTGGACCGTTCTATTCATGTGGCACGAATCTCAAATGAGACCCCCTACAGTCCTAATTTGCTCCGGATTTAGTTTGGCCCAGCTGAAATTAATCTAGACCATTCATTTTTTAAAATTCTACCTCAGTACCTGGGGACACGGACTCTAATAATATCAGTATTTTATCATGGATTTTTTATTTCCAATTTAACATTCAGTCCTTGAAGTTATCAATTTGCAGAAAATCAAAATTATGTCTAGAAGTAAACGAATCATTGAATGTTGATAGCAATGGTTGGTAATTAATATATGTTGTTAAATCAGCAATACTCTATCAGATACATAAACAAAACAAGTAAAAAAACTCATTATATACCAACCTTTAGGTAAATTTCAATTTTTTTTTAATGTTGTTAAATCAGTAATACTCTATCAGATTCATAAACAAAATAAACATTCTTTGAGAACAAAGGAAATGGGAATTCAGGACGTTTAACCTTTATTGATCTGCACGATATTTGATGAGAATCGGAGGGTGCAGATTTTGCAGCATGTTTGGAACAGAAAATTGTTGGTGCATTGGAAATCCCAAACCAAAATTATATAGACTTTCACATAGATCTTAATTTACTTATAAATTATATAATTAATTAAAGAACAACATAACCGAATCTTAATCCTATTTATTCTAATAAAATAAAAAAATATATAATCAAACAACCTTTGATAATTGAGAGCCACTAATTTAATTCTGATCCCTTTTATTGACCGTGGTTTCCTTTGACAACTTTTAGAAACCAAACAGGTTCTCTTTTTTTTTTTTTTTTTTTTGTGGTTTGAGTAACAACTTGCAGTGTGTGTGACACCGTACTTTTCATAACTATTCTGAATATTCGTCATGATCGATTAGCAATATTAAATACTTTCAATATTTATTTATAAAACTTTGGATTATTTTTTTATAATTAAAAATCTGAAAAAGAATTAAAAAAAATCAAAGAAAAAAAAATGGATGCTGGTACAATTCACAAAATCCTAAAATATTGATTGATTGAGCTGTAAAGCACGTCTTGTTGGCCACCAACTCCTATTTTGACTGATACTGGTCCATAATATTAAATTTGATCTTTAGAAGAACCGAAGAACATGTGTTAAAGACTGAAGAACTCGGACGGGAATGTGACAAAGACTCGGTTCCCTAGTTCATACGGAACTCGGACAGGAATTTCAACTTTGGGTGGTTTCGGATGTGTATTCTGATCCACTATATAAAAAGAAATATGAGTCCATATAGCGGGTTGTTGTGTAATATGCATATTACCATAGACAAACTCTCTTTCTGTGTATATATAACAAAATATACGTAATAAAATAGTGATGCATCTGATCTGGCAATTAGTTGGCATTGCATGTGAACACCAACAACTTGCTTGTTCAGATTCAAAGTCAATGCCTCTTTTGGAAATATAATTTTTTTAAAAAACAAGCTAACTGTAAGTTCAATCATGACGCGAAATGACAATTTATTAATTCCCCTAATCCATTACTTATGAAGCAAATAAGAGATTATTTGCATGCCATATGGAAGTCCATACAAGTCCAAAATTATGGCACTTAATTCAGAAGTTTTGTTTTGAAGTTCATTACTGTTTTGAGGTTTAATTATTATTTTTATATTGTTTCATTTATCCAGTTAGATTACTGTATAAATGATTATAATTCAATAAAAATATAAAGAGTCCAAATTATGGTTTCTTATATTTGAGTGTTGATTCATCATGTTCAATATTTTGTAGTTTACAATCTAATAGAACACAAAATATTATTACTTTCTAATTACTTTTACTACATTTTTAACTTTTAAAAATGGACAATGTTTGCATATAAAAAAAGATTCTTTTTATTTAAAATAAATATATATACTGTAAAAATTTTGATACGTAGAAACATATTGAGCAATTTGAATCTACCATTTGAACACGAAAAATAATAATAAAGTAAATTATATTTCAGTCAAAATACAAATGTTCGTATAAGAGTTTTATCGCCGGCATTGATAATTTCATACATGTTGCTCACTAGTGGAAAATATGGAATTAGGATCGGTTATATACGCATATCAGTATCGGAATACAACCGATCCTGATGAAGGCGATACTGATACTATCAGGATCGGTTTTTTTATTTTTTAAAGAACCGATCCAAATAGCAACTATTAGGATCGGTTGTTTATTATAACTGATCTTAATAGCAGTTATCTAGATCGGTTTTTCTTAACGAATCGATCCAAATAGTTATATTCTGAATCGGTTCTTTAAAATAACCGATCCAAATTAATACCTATTAGGATCGGTTCCTTAGGTTAACCGATACTATTTTTTTTTACCAACTTTGAAAATAAATAGTATTAGGATTGGTTGTTTATAAAAAATCGATCCTAATACTATTTTTTTTTTTGCAGAAACAACTTTGAAAATAAATAGTATTAGGATTGGTTTTTTAAAAAATAACCGATCCTAATAGTAGTAATCTGGATCGGTTGTTTAAAATAACCGATCCTGATGTTTTATTGAAGCTAAAAAAATATTTTTATTTATTTGACCAGCTTCCATATATATTTTGCTGGCCAGCATCCTAAATTTTTTTTTTTTTGCACAGTAAGAAACAATAATCAAATATCATATACACATCATAAATTAAATATCATACACATCTTAAATTATTACAAAAAATTCATACAGTTTTGTGAAGCATTACATATTATAACAAGAAATTTAAATCCAAAAAAAATTAATTAACAAACATACAAGTGACTAATTGAGCTATTTCTTCAATTAACACACATTTATGCAATTAATGTAAAGCACAACAATAAAAAAATCAATAATTACCTCTTTTGCAATCACATCACTTGAGATTAAAAAAAATCCTAAAAATAAAAACAAAAGTAACAATTAGATGGAAAAACATTTTACAATAAAAAATACAAAAAAATGTGTTTTTAAAGTATAATAATGAGAAAATTAGATAAAGCTAATACCGTGATAGTTGATTGGCCGGATGATTAAGTAACTTGAGCGAGATGTCTTTAAGACTGTAAAACAATATACAAACACCATTAATTAATTTTTGAAAAAATTAAAAAATTAAAAAATGACACAATTGAGCCGGAGGTGCGAGAGGCTCAACTTTGAGAGGAAGAGACGGAGAGAAAGAGAGAGAGAGACAGGGAGGAGAGGGAGAGATGGAGACAGAGAGAGAGACACAAAGAGTACAGAGGGAGAGACGGAGACAGAGAGAGACGCTAAGTTGAAAATAAGAGGCGTGAAATGAAAATAACAAGAACCCTAAGCAGGTTATATAGGGAGTTATCATTAGGATCGGTTGTTTATAAAAAACCGATCCTAATAGTATCAGGATCGGTTTTTTATAAAAAACCGATCCTAATAGTTTCAGGATCGGTTTTTTATAAAAAACCAATCCTGATACTAATTTTTTTTGGTGGGACCAACTTTGAAAAAAATAGTATCAGGATCGGTTTTTTATAAAAAAAACCGATCCTGATACTATGAGGATCGATTTTTTATAAAAAAAATCGATCTTGATAATATTTTTTTTTCAAAGTGGGTTATGCAAAAAAAAAAAAAAAAAATCAGGATCGGTTTTTCATAAAAAAACCGATCCTGATACTATTAGGATCGGTTTTTTATAAAAAACCAACCCTAATAGTATTTTTTTTTTTGCAGAACCAACTTTGAAAAAAATGTCAAAAAGCCTTTTACTTCTACACAGGAAATGAAATTATTGGGGCCTCTTGTACAGACAGTACCTACCTAGTGCCGTTTACGTTTTTATCAACAGATATGAGTGTGTGTCAAATAACTCTTTTTAATGAAACAAAAAAAATCAAATTCAAGTGGGATGCTCAGACACAAGAAAGATTACACTAGCATGGTGAATCTATACAATTAATTTAAGATCAATCTATTCAAGATTGCACCAATAACAAACTCAAGCCGAAAAAAACTCTAAAGTAGCATTGAGAAAGTCAACACAAAGCAAATTACTAAAATCCTGTAACACAACAGTACTAAAACTATAGTTCGCAAAATAGAAATTAATCAGAAACGGGATCTTTTTGGCATAAAATTTTGTAATAAAAAGTAGTAAAAAAGTTTGGAAATAATATGTTAAAAAAATTATATCATAACAAAATATTACACCACAAATAATTTATTTATTTTATATAAAAAAATTATTAGAATTGAAACAACTCTAGAAAATAATTAGTACAATTTAAAGTCCTACAAGTATCATGAATATTAAGAGAAATTTGTAATTAAAAAAAAATATGTCTGTGTGTAATTTAAATATTATAGTTCCATGTTTTAGCAACAAAAGATGAGTTAGTGAAGTGGTAAAGCCCTCTGTTAAGAGTGAGAAATTTCTGGAATAGGGCAGATTTGGACCAGAATCGAGCAATACTGATCTGATTTCGGAACAAGTTAACGCACTAAGTGATTTTATCGTTAATAATTATCCCCAACACAACTTGAATCCAAGACCTGTTGGTTGAGAACAAAGAGTTTTACCACTACACTAGCTCAACTTTGTTACTAGAATATGTAACTATAATATTTAAATTAGACTATAGTTTGGAGAACCTCCACATTAGAACCATCGGACACAATTTTTGTTTGTTTTAATTACAAGTATCTCTTAATACCCCTATCACTACATATAGGTCTAAATTGTACTAATTATTTTTTAGAGTTTGTTTTAATGTAATAATTGTATTATATTATATAAAAAATTATTTGTGTTTAATATTTTGTTTCAATATAAGTTTTTAACATATAATTTTTTAACTAACTTTTAACTAACTTTTTTACTATTTTTAACATATAATTTTTTAACATATATTAGGATCGGTTTTTTATAAAAAAACTGATCTTGATACTCTTTTATTTTCAAAGTGGGTTCTACAAAAAAAAAAAAAAATCAGGATCGGTTTTTTATAAAAAACCGATCCTGATACTATTAGGATCGGTTTTTTTTATAAAAAACCGACACTAATAGTATTTTTTTTTTCAGAACCAATTTTGAAAAAAAAAATAGTATCAAGATCGGTTTTTTATAAAAAACTGATCCTGATACTATATATAAGAAAGATCACTGAGGTAAACCCCACTCATATTGATGGTCTATCAACCATCAAACGGCTACCATTTATTTTCTTTTCTGTTTGGTAATGCATGTACACAGATAAATATTAAGAAAAATGTGAAAAATATAAAATTTATTTATTTGTGTTTGTATGGCCAAATCAACTCTACTATGATCAATTTTGTACAATTTTATTATTATTAATGACATCAAATTGTTAAATGGAATGCAGGCTGTTCATTTCTGCATGATCATCCAACGGTGGGTCTGTAATTAAATGACATGCAATAATTTTTAAAATGATCAAGATATAACATGGAACATTAATAACGTAAAAGTGTCGAAGGCTTGACAACTGTAAGTTTTGATCCAATGTAAATTATTTACGGCCGTGCGATGTTGCTATATTGTTTTGCTTTGATGAACTAGTACACGAATCCCGAATTGTATCAAATTTTATAATGGTGAAATTAATATGACATTCTTTCATTTTAACGGTTCCGATCGACCAAATGCTAATATTTGTATTCGTTCCTTCACAACCCTACACAAGAAGGGTTCAAGTCCTATGTATATTATTATATGGCACAAGTCATTGATGCATCATGCATGATTGTATAAAAAAATTCAATAGCCAAAATGACTTCAAAATGAAATATTAATGTCAAATAATTAATTATATTATCACATAAATTTTAATAATATAAATTACATTAATTTTCATCAAAAAAAATTTATAATTGAACCATATGCCATATACAACAACCATATATATATTCTATTAATCACCACACTCATTACATATAACACAAATGCCTAATTACATATACTTCTCAATATTAAAATTACAAACATAAATATTTTAAAATATTGAAAAAAAACTAATTATAAAATGAAATTTAATATCTCAATTTTGAAGCTATCACTGTGCCAATTTGCTTTCAATCCGAACAGAACATCTTAGATTACATACAGCGCACCACACAAAGTTGGTTCTACAAAAAAAAATATATATATTATAATTGGTTATTTGAAATAACTGATTCTAATACTATTTTTTTTCAAAGTTGCTTCTAAAAAAAAACAAAAAGTATCAAGATCGGTTTTTAGCAATAAAATCAATTCAGATACTATTAGAATTGGTTATTATGTACAGAACCAATCCAGATGCTATTTTCTGATATATTTTAATTTGTTAGATGTATTTAAGTTATCTGGATTGATTATTATATATAGATCCAATCCAGATGCTATTTTATGATATATTTCAATTAATAAGATTTATTTGAGATATTTCAATTATCAGGATCGGTTTTTTGTTAGAACAGATCCTGATAGTTGAATTATTAAGATCGGTTATTTAGAATAACTGATCCTGATAGTATCAGGATCAGTTCTAACAAAAAACCGATCATGATAGTTCATAAATCAGGATCGGTTGACAATAAAACCCGATCTGAATAGTTTTTAAGATCGGTTTTTTTATGAAAACCGATTCAAATACCTTTTAGGATCGGTTGGTTCATATAACCGATTCAAATAGGCCGATCCTGATTCCAGTTTTTACACTAGTGGCTGGAATTAAATTAGTTAGATAAAAAAACAGTTTTGATAAAGATTCTCTTTTTCTTTATTCTTACCATTATTAATAAAGATCAACGGTGTCTTCGTATCCCAAAATCACAATGCAAGAATTATAGCTTTAATTACTTTCCTCTTGCCTCTATTGAGCAAATTTCTTGGGTCAATTCTAACTTTAATTACTGTAACCATTGATTAAGTTGCACTGCAGAAAGAATTTCTCCGCAAAAATAATAAAAAATAACTGCAGAAAGAAAGACATGTCATGCAATTCAAGAAAAAACTATATAAACCCTAGTACACCCTAATCCTATGATTGTCAAACCACAAAATAAACAGAAAGCACATCAGCTGCAGCAGCAAAGTACATGGAGATTGAAGGGACATCAGCCGCAAAAGACCTGCCAATGGATGAAATATCAGCCGCAGAGCACAAGCGTCCAATCTCAGTTCTAATTCACTGGCCGGTCAAAGAGACATCAGGCGCAGAGTCCAAGGAGAATGGTGAAAGTACCATTTGGCCGAAGAATTCTATTTTCCGTGTCCCAGATCATATCAGATCCAGTAGAGAATCTAATTTTGAGCCCAAGTTAGTTTCTATTGGCCCGTACTATCATGGAGAAGAAAACCTCCAACGCATGCAAGATTTAAAATTCCGGTGCATACAAGAAATTCCGAAGATGCTGGGAATTGCTGCGAGAAGGACAAACCATCCCAGACCTTTGAAAGCATGTGACCCAACCAACTACCAGTCCAGATATGTTACGAGTGAGCCAGGTATGCAGGAGAAAACGTTGATCGATGATGAGTTTCTTCGGCAATTTAGGGTTTCAGCAAGGAAAGCTCGGGATTACTATAAAGTAGAATTTTACCATCGGGATGATGAATTTGTTCGTATGCTATTTCTTGATAGTTGCTTTATTATCCGAACAATTCTCGCTTTCTCCCAGCAGACACAGAGCATGTCTTTCCTAGATGTGCACATAAAAGAGGTCAGATCTGACCTGCTTCTTCTTGATAATCAAATTCCCCTGTTTTTTATCAAGCAGGTCTATGAATGGTTTTTAAGCAATTTGAAGGACAAAATACCCGAGTTTAATACTGTCCTTGAACCATTTATATGCCTGGATATGCCATGGAGAATCAATCGTGATGTCAAATCTAGCGAAGCAGCTCATTTGCTCGACCTTTATTGGATATACTCCTTGTCACCTATGATGGATAAGGAACGAACTTCCTCTAAAAGATATCGTTCTGAGACGGAAAGAGATCTTTCAGAGCAGAGAGAATATCATTCTAACTCCTCTGAAATCAACCTCTCAAATAATAAACTTATGGTCATTGCGAATGCAACTGAACTTCAATAGATGGCAGGTATAGAATTTGAGAAATTTAAAGATGAATGTCATTTGAATGTTATTTTTTCCAATGGCATCATGCGGATGCCACGCCTGAAAATTGACTCAAGGCAGATAACCTTATTAAGAAATCTCATTGCCTTTGAGACCTGCATCATACCCAGCATGCGACCTATTAGCTGCTACATGAAACTGATGGATGCACTCATCGATTCAGCGAACGATGTGATGTTACTTCAGAAATGCAGTGTTATCTATAACACACTGGAGAGCCATGAGAGGGCCGCCAACTTCTTCAATGATATTGGTAACTTTTGTTTCACCGATGACAATGAAAATCCTTTCTCCGGCTTGTACAACGATGTGCAGAAATACTACGACTCACGTTGGCACCGTAGATGGGCGACCTTGCGACGTAACTACTTCAACAGCCCATGGGCAGGCATCTCGGTCATTGCAGCTGTGACCCTGCTAATTCTTTCTGCACTTCAGACATTCTACACTGTCTATGGAGTTTACAAACGAAATAATTAATTAGCTGTTAGTTTTGATTGCTTTACAATTTGCAATCTTATTCTCTTTATAAGCCTGTAATATTGTTAATTTTTCTTTTCTTAATTCTTCAGTTTTCGTTTTGTTTGGATTGCTCTTGTATCCAAGTTTGTCCTCTAGCTAGATATTTGCTTCCCAATGTATCACAATTAATGATGTTTTAGCATTAGGAGTTGAAATTATCATTAATGTACTCTGTTGGGACTTTGCACCCTCTCTGATTTATTTATATTTATTTACATGTAGCCCTTATTGTACATTGTTGTCTTGTGCTGGTTTTAGTTTTAAATAAATCAATTATATTAAAAAAATTAATTGTGCCAATGAATAGCACTCAAATTAAACTGATTAGAACAGATTAAGATCTGTAAATTTCACCAGTATCTAGCTCAAAAATTAGAACGGTACGGTTCAGATCTAAACTCAAAATTTTATTTGGCCAGATCCGATTCCACGGTCAAGTAATCAATTCTAATTCCAATTCTCAGAGCCATGATATGAATCAGTGTTATTGATATACTTTTTTCTTATTTTAGTTGTTTTACTGTTTAATAGATGTAGCCCAGATCATATTTTCCTGGTGCTTACTACTGAGTTTAGCAAAGAGGTGAAAAGATTCATGTGGACGGTGATGTAATGATAGTACGATGCTCTTAATTTTTCTTTTAGGGTCTTTTCGGTTGTCAGACGAGAATGAGAATGGGTTTGGATTCAGATTCAATTTGAATGACCGAAACACTGTGCTTGTGGAAAAAAAAATTCACTTTGAGTAATTTTTTTTTTCCCATAAGCACAGTGACAGCCAAACATGCCCTTAATATATTTCTCTGGCAGCTGCTGCCAATATATCAAAAAATAGAGAGTAGCATAAACGAGACAGCGGTGTGTTAGTGTGTGTTGCGCCAGAGGTAGGTACCACAAAAGCAGGCCCATAGAGGCTGGCACCACTTGAATCAACATGTGATGTGTTCCTCCAAGATCAACAATGTGATTTTGACATTTCAGCAAACACTTGAACTGTAGACTAGTAGAACTGAGCAACCAATCTAACTATAGGATTAAAATAAATCAAACGGAAAAAACAGCAGTATTTTTTTACATTTGATTCAAGAGTAATTTTTTTTTTTTTTTGAAACGAGTAATGGGTCAAGTCATCCAAGATTTTTTATTTCAACTTTTAAAGCAAATAACTTTCTCAAGTTTTGAGCTCATAACCTGTCACATAAGAGATATAGGTCTTTGCTACTACACCAAGAGTCATTTAAGTAACAATAATAACATGCATTTCTTAACTTTTGTAGCAATTGAACTTTTCATTTGTCCTCATTAAGCCACTTTGTAACTTCTCAATCTAAAATAATAATAAGATATAACTTCTTGTTAGTATTTTATACGCAATGATCATATTATGTAAGTATTTTTAATAGAAGGAACATACTCTGTTAATATTTTGGATGCAAAATTATGGAGTGATTTGATTGAGACAAATAAAAAGTTGAGTGACTACAAATGAAAAAATAAAACTTGAGTAATCAATTCGTGACAAAGGACAAAGTTAAGTGACGTCGAGTGAAATTTACCCAATAATAACTGGTCAAATAACTTTCAAAAACAAAGAAAGGATTTTTGAGATTTAAGAAAAAGATTACAATATGTAATATACATATATTTTTAAGTTGTAAGAAAAAAATCAATATTGTTTGTTGGCTTCTCGGTCCGAACAAATCAAGTAAATGTTTGTATGTGTGAAAGTTTATATTATAGGCAGGCCCACAGAAGCTGGTACCACTTGAATCGACATGTGATGTGTTCCTCCAAGATCAACAATGTGATCTCGACATTTCAGCAAACACTTGAACTGTAGACTAGTAGAAATGAGCAACGAGTAATGGGGTCAAGTCTCCCACAATTTTTTACACACAAATCAAACGGAAAAAAAAAAGCAGTATTTTTTACATTTTTGATTCTAGAGTAATTTATTTTTTGATACGAGTAATGGGGTCAAGTCTCCCACAATTTTTTTGAAAGAAAGAATTTTCTCTATAAGAGTTTTGAACTCATAACTTTATAGCAAAACTCGGTTGAATAGTGTTTGACTCGGCCAAGTCAAGCCGAGTTAACTGAGTTTTACACTGAGTTGAGCCGATTCAAAGCAAAAACACCCGATTCTCACCAACCTGGACCGAGTCTCAGCTGCATATGCCGTCCTAGGGTGAGGTGGAGCACCTTCAAGACTCAAGAGTTGTCCAAATTGAGATGATTCTCACGATTTGGGTGAAAAATGCAAGGATAATTTGAGATTTTAAGTTTCGTTTTGCATTTTTTTCGAAAAAATACAATGGTGGTTGCGAGAAATTGGGAAGGGCGAAGGTATTTGGCTGAATGATTTGAGAGGAAGAATGAAGAATCTTTTTAGCTTTTGTTTTGGATAGACTTGGTGCATAAGTTTCTAATATAAAAAGTTGGAAATTTCTGTAGGTACATGGTAAACCTTGACCATGTTAATATCTGGATCCAATGATCTAGTACATAGTTTTTCTGGTGAACTAATATGTAGTCAAGTGTGTGGTTTCATTTATAAAAATCTGTTTGACAGTAAATACAATATATTGAATAAAATTAAATAGCCTTTTTAAATGTACTAACTAAAAAATAAAATTATTAATATTGAACATTGATGCATTGTAAACGTTCCAAGTAGATGTATTTGTTTCTAAAATTCTTATTTCGTTCCAACCCACTTGTTCCAATGTGTATTTTGTTTGACTAATTAAGTAATTTGATTGTATGTATATTCTAATTTGACTAAAGTAATATAATTTACAAAATATATAATTAATATATATCTTGAGTAGTCTTTAACTAAATATATAATATTTTCGATAAATTTTACAAAGTGTCATTTCTTTGCAAAACATAGAACAAAATACCCTCCTTTTAAAATCTTTAACAAAATATTCTTGTGGACTCCATTTGTTCTCTCTCTTTCCCTCCCTCTTCCCTAGGAGTGTCAATGGCACCCTTTTACCCGTTTACCCGACTCGTACCGTATCCAAAAACACGGGTAAGGGTAAGATTTTTTTTTCATTAGCTAATCAAGTACGGGTAAGGGTAATGATTTTTTTCCGTTATCTTATCCGTTTTTGCATAAGATAATTTTTAAAAATAAAATTATATATATAGATATGTATTTGTATTATGATGCATGATACATGACACCATAAATTTTTTTATTTTATTAAATTTTCATAATACAAATTAGTTGTATTCATTATTTTTTTCTTATTTTAAAAAATATTTTATCGAAAGCACAAATCGAAATGTTAATGACACTTTTTTATCCGTTTATCCAACCCGTACCGTATCCGAAAAGACGGATAAGGGTAAAGATTTTTTTTCGTTATCTTAATGGGTACGGGTATGAAAATATCTCCACCCGACTCATATCGTATCCGTTGACACCCCTACTCTTCCTTCTCCCTATTTACTCTCAAATGGAATCAATTCTAATACTATACTTTCTTATTTTAGCAAAAATTTCACGCTTAATTTTTTTATTCTAAATCATTTATACACATAAAAATTAAAAGCTATTCAAAACTTAAATAAAATCACAATTGTATTTTTATATAACCAAAGACTGCATGAGAGTAAATAGGGAGAGAGGGAACATGTGGAGGTCCATAAGGACATTTTGTTAAGAATTTTGAAAAGATGATATTTTGTTCTATGTTTTAAAAAAGAAGGGTACTTTATAAAATTTCCCTTTTATGATCTAATCAATTAAAAACATTAGATGATGATGAAACCTGTCTTGTACTATATATAGTTCATCATGCGGGCTTCTTTAATCCATAATAGTCAGCCGGTTATCTTTTTGCCAGATCCAATAGAATTTTTACAGGTAAAAGGGATATCGATCTTATCACAAATATAAACTAATAAAAATGACAAATAAGACCGTTTATCATTAGCCGGCTTATTTAATCCATAATAGCCCGTTTATCATTTTGTTTGATGGTTAACCTTGAATATTATGGAGCAGTTTTTTTTATTATTATTAATTTTTTACTTGAGTAATATGGTAACTTCAATTGTAAAGAGGGGTGGAGGGGTGGGGATAATTGGTCCACAATGACATTTTATCAATAATTTTAGAAGAAGAGTATTTTGTTTGATTCAGAGCTACTTTTCTTCATATATAATAATCCTAATAACTATAGAATACAAGAAATTAATCAAAACTATTATATAGCCACAGATAAAAATTGGCACTAATTATATACTCCGCAAAAAATACCACTTAGATTTTCCATATAATTCATTATCTCACACACACACACACATATATATATAGTAAGGCTTGGGTGCTATAGATAGCATAGAGGGCTACAGTGCTACGGCTCAAGATTCTAACGGTCAATCCGAACCGTTCATTTTGTTCTTCATATTAATGTGTTTGGAGACCAAATTTTACAATTTTTGGAATTTTTTTTACTATTTTTTTAGATAGGTAGAAAATCAAATATCTAAATGGTGCAGAATTTTTTAGATTAAGTGATTTTCTATCTAGCTAAAAAAATAGTAAAAAGTTTCTAAAAAATGTAAAATTTGGTCTCCAAATACATATTAATATGGAGAATAATATGAACGGTTCGGATTGACCGTTAGGATTTTGAAAATTCAAATATTGAGCCATAGCACCGTAGCCCTCTATTCTATGCATAGCACCCAAGCTTTACTCTCTCTCTCTCTCTCTCTCTCTCTATCTATCTATCTATCTATATATATATATATATATATATATTTTAAAAGCATAGTAGTAGCTACTATATAGCCAAGGTGAAAATTCATTATCATATCATATATTATATCATTATAGATCACAAGCAATCGATGATTTACCAGGAAAGTGAAAACTCCACCGATATGAATTAATTTAAAACAGACAATTTATTGGTTTCGCACATGGCAAATTTGGTCCAGTACTACTGACCGAAAATTTGAGAATATCTAAATCAACCAACTGATGCACAATCAAATCATCTGACTAATTTGTGCATCAACGATTGCTTGACCTTGTTAAATATTTTAATCTACTTTATATTGCAAATTAAGTCAAAAAAATTGAAGTTTCTATCAAGACAATCATTCACTAATATCCTGTGGATCGCAATTTGCTAAATTTTGTGAGAAAAATAAAAATATAATCAAGATGATTTAAAAGGCTATGGTCTCTAATTGTAGCCTAAAGCCCATTTAAATATCAAACAAAGGCCACCCTGATAAACAAATTGGGCCTGAACCCAATTTAGAGAAAATAAAGTAAACTAGACGTTAGCCTCCCGTTGCTTCGGCGGTGCAATTAAGACGTGAATTTTTACGTATCAAATTCAAGTGCTCTTTGAACATTAATGTAAGTACTTTTGAAATTGATTTTAAATAAATTTTATTTATTGCTATTGAAATTCCAATCTAATTTTATGAATTATTCTAAGTTCAGTGGAGCAGCCAGCTAAGCTAAGCTAAGCTGGGTATTGTTTGGGCTTTAAACAGGCCGTGAAATTTTGTGTAAGCTTGTGGAGCTGGAAAAATAAAATATGTTTTGTGTTGAATCATGATAAGAATGTACAACGGTTATTCGTCTTTTCTATAGGAAACACGAAACTTTTATATCTTTACAAAACCCGGGATAGACAAATGAACCGAAACTTTTTTTGTCTACCATTTTAATATTTCAAAATTTAAGAGTTACCATCGATTAGCAAAAAGAAGTTCCGTTACAGTACCCTATCATTGGTTTTAACCTGACACAAATCTCAAAGCGGACCCCTCTATAATTCATGCCCGAGGTGGAATGTACAGTGAGTGTCCCTTTAATATTCGTGCCAGAACAGATTTGACCTTGTGCTTCTAAACTCAAAATTTGAGTTACTTTAGGGAATTGAATTCATAATCCAAATACTTGCGTAATTGCTTGTGTACCCATTAAAGTAGGGGTGCAAACGGATCGGATACAGACTAGATAGTGGTAAAATCATATCTGTATCTGTTTTTATTTTCCGGATACGGATACGAATTAGATATTAGACGGATGTTGATACGGATCGGATATTAATCGGATACGGATACCCGCATTTTATAATAGTAAATAACATTAATTTTTTCATAATATATATTAAACTATATTATATATATCTACTATTCGGATACAGATAATTGAAATCTAAAACCATATCTGTATCCATATCCGTACGGATATTCGGATATTGAATATCCGCATCAAATTTTTAGATACAAATTCGGATACGGTTGGATAATATCCGATCCGTTTGCACCCCTACATCAAAACTTTCAAAACTATGAAACAAAATATCTTATTTTGATAAAAATCAATGTTCCTATATGGGTCCAGAGAATAGTGTGATAAATAATTATACAATTATGGGATTTACTGAGGGCCTTCACAAAATAATATATATTTTTGTTTTATTTGCTGCTAGTGTTCTGTTCCTTTTTTTTCTTTTTGATAATTTCTTTTGTTGACATTTTTTTTTGTGAGGGTCTGCTTTATCCCTTATATATACTTGTCTTGCCATGATTAATTTTTGTTTTTTTCTCATTAAAATATAACTCCAAATTGTGCATTACTTGACATATTGTTTATTTCATTTCCCATTTTGTTTGTTAAGTTTTACAGCTTTTGGTTAAAATTATTAGTGTTTGGCAAGTTTTAGTAAAAATATTCATTTTGTAATTTTACCTTATTGCTTTTGTAGGCCTAAATTTTTTTGCTGGAAAAAAAAATATGGGGACAGATCTATAATTTTTTTTTTTCTTGATGATATGCAGACAGATTTGTAATTTTATTTTTTTAATAAGTAAAATTGAAAGGTAATTGTGCATCCCTTTTCCGAGAAACAAAATTCTTTGATAAGCAACCCAACTGTCAATCGTCACGCGTAATTTTTTTAATACATTGTTATTAAAGAATTTTATTTCTCGGAAACAAAAATCTATCCTCAATCGTGGTGCTTAATGCATGTTTACTTTATTTGAAAGCAAGCAAACCAACTGTCAATATCACCACCCGAAACCCAAATGATAGAATATTTTATTATTTTATATATTTAATTTTAAATAAAGAAAATCATATTATTATAAGATTGAGTGTATGGTACTATGCATGTCATTGGTTGATTTGTAATATGGATTTTCTTTCTCAAAATTATAATTGTCAGTCCGAACTGTTCAACATGATCCCCATATGAGTATATACTTGTATACCAAATTTTATTTTTTTAAGAAAACTTTTACTAGTTTTTAAGATAGGTAGAAAATCACTTGATCTGAAAATTTTGGATCATTTAAAACAGTGATTTTCTATCTATTTTAAAAAATAGTAAAAACATTCTAAAAAATATAAAATTCATGTTTGCAAGTATATTGTATATATTCATATGAAAATCATGTTGAATGGTTTAAATTGACCATTATGATTTCTAAAATGAAAATATTAATTCGTATTATGAACTAAATTGTGCTATGCATAGTATCATAGACTCACTCTTATTATAATATATGAGAGAGAAACTTTTTTTTTAAGAAAATAACATATTTTATAAACATAAAATAAGAAAAATCTATAATAATGTAAGATATACAAGTACTTTTAAAAAAAAATAATTAATAAAAAAATTGTTAATATATTAAAATAATTAAATAATTCTATATTAATAAAAATATAAGTAGTATTATTATTGTCATTCCTTTATTTACACTTATTTCGGTCATATTCAGAGGCATTAGTTCCGAATTGTTATGAAACTTATACTGAGAAAATGATTGTATTGGTTCAAATATTTCATTGTATGATTGTTTTGTTTTACATGTACAGTAGAGTATATAATTATATTGAGAGACCGAATGCCTATAATATAATATAACTATAGTTACAACGGAATTAAATAACAGACAGAGAATATTGCAGGGAATATTTGCTTGTTTTTTGCTCATGTTGCAAACCGTGGAGAGGAATCATTGTAGGTTTCAGTTTTTGAACGCTAAAATAATTAAAATTAATTGCATGATTGCGATACTTAATCTAATTTTTGATAGTTAATCTAATTTTATCAATATAGACGTTTTAAGTTCATAATGCAGCGGGCAGCAAAGGCGCGAAGCTGGGTTTGTTTGGGCTTAAACAAGCCGTAAGGCCCAAAATCATTTGTTTACAGAAACAAATAAACAAATGAAGAGATCTTCACCACCTCTGGTTCTCTGGTTCTCGCTCAGTCTTTGCTGTGGGATCTCCGTTCAAAAACCCTAAACCCAAGTACTTGCCTTTGCGCGTGTTACTTCGCTCTGGTCGCCTCTCAGTCTCTAGGTACCGAATATCCATGTTCAATTTGCAATATTTGATCTCATCTGTTGGTCATTGCTTGCTCTTTTAGTTATTGAGTTTTTTCGTAAATATTTTAGTTGTTATTGATGGTTTGATTTATGACATAAATCACTATATCTTGCATTTTACTAAATGGAACTTTTTTAAGAATGAATTAATTGTTAATAACTTTTGTTGTTATGGAGGCCTGATGATGATTAAATTGGTATAAGCTCGTAAATCTGTAAAACAAAGGTGTTCTCTGATGAATCCCGATAAGAATGTATAGCGGTTATTCCTCATGTTGCTTTTCATCTCAGGATTAAATTTTTTTTCTTATTCAAATGCAACTTCAAATTGTACTTATGATATTGTTTATTTCATGTCCAAAATTTGTTTTTTGAAATATGAGTTGGAGTCAAGCCACCAACACATTTCAAACCCATATGTATTAATATAAAAGATTTTAACCTTTGTGGGTTTCGAACTCATGACTTCTCACATAGAAATCATGTACCTACCTCATGTCTCTAATTTGTTTGCTAAAGATTACTCTTTTGCTTGGAATTGCAAGTGTTGTTGGCAAGTTTTAGTAAAACTAATATATTTTGGTAGTACCAACTCTTGTTGTCTTGATATTCAATACTATGCCTTATTTGGATCGTCAGACTTCTTACTGTTTTTTTTAATTTTCTGAGCTTGAAGTTACTCAAACGGCTATGGTTGATCTTCCAAAATAGTCATCTTTAGAAGAGAAGGTTATGAAATCTTCTTCTCATACTTCCTTCACACAAGTCATTGTGGAGATTTTTAGGAATTTAACAAAGCTAAAGAGTCTGAGGGGATAAATGATTGTGTATATTTGATCTTATTTTTCTATTACAACAAGCTTCTATTTATAATCACAAAGGCTTAATATAGCCGTTTGTACTGTTTTGTTATATATGGTAATGACGGTACACACTAGCACTTTATTTCTTTCTATTTTTGGTATTTAGTCTAAACAGTTGGATCTTAGATACATGGTCAATGATGATTCTGAGATCAATCTTTAACACTTTTCCTCAAGCTAGGATTGTAAATGTCGATTAATCCTACCTTGCTTGTGATTTTCTCGAATGGTTTTGGATTTAGTCCCTTAGTGAAGATATCAGCTAATTGATCCTCACTTCAAACAAAAGGTGTCTCAATTTTTTTTGGTTGCACATTTTTTCTAATGAAATAACAATCAACTTCTATGTGTTTAGTTCGCTAATGAAACACGGGATTCGATGCAATATGTTGTGGCAAGTTGTTATCATAATACGTCCTCATGGGTTGATCATACATGATGCCCATATCTTTGAGTAATTTCTTGAGCCATACTAGTTCACTCGCTATGATATTTTGCTTTTTACTTTTCCATGTGACTAAATTTCTGTCTACAGACATGCAAAAGTCGGTAGTAAATTTTTTTATCGAAACTTTCGGCCCAGTCTGCATCAGAATAACCACATATGTTGTCAGAGTTTTTATTTTTCATCCACATACCTTTACATACCTTTATAAGAATTTTCTTTTAAATATCTTAAAATTCTATTCACGACTTTTAAGTGTGGGGTTGTAGGTGAGTGCATGAATTTATTTAATTGGTTTGTTTCGTGCTTGACCTTTACTACTATTTTTTTAACTTTTACTCGAGTAAGCTTGGTATGTGTATCTTTGTATCTATCTCTGTATTGTCATGCTTGAGCTCGTATAAACTCTGTATCTATTTTTGTATTCTTTTTCTTTTGTAATTTTTCAATCAAGTTCTCAAATCTGGAACATTATTTGGGTAAGCTTGAAAATGATAGTACTATAGCATTTCATGATTTGTGTTCTAAATCACTCTTTACTTTTAACTATTACTAATATTTTTTTGATATACTTGGCATAGATCCTCTGCCTTTGCTATCGACAATATACCCTATATCATATCTGCTTTTACCTCCATAATACACCCGATGATCAAAGAGACATCAGCCGCAGAAGAGCACATGGAAAGAGAAGAGACATCAGTTGCAGAGGACCTGCAAATCAAGGAGACATCAGCTGCAGGCGAGCACATGGAAAGCGGGGAAGGAACCCATTGGCCAAAGAATTCTATTTTCCGTGCCCCAGCACACATCAGATCTGGTAGAGAATCTTATATTGAGCCCAAGTTAGTTTCTATTGGCCCGTACTAACATGGACGAGGAAACCACAAACGCATGGAAGATTTAAAACTCTGGTGCATAACAGAACTTTGGTGGAAGATGTCATTTCATGTGGGAAACCATCCCAGAGAAGCAGGAATTCCACACTGCCGAAAGCGTTCCATCTATAATGTGCCTGTCGAGCCATCTACGCAGGGAAGAAGGGGCATTGATGATCTGCCTCTCAATCTGTTTATTGATTCAGGAGAGAGAGCTCGTGCTTACTATAAACAAGAGTTCGACCTTAGTGATGTTGAATTTGTTCGGATGCTAGTAATTGACAGTTGCTTTATTATCCGAACAATATTCTCTCTCACTCAAGAGATACATGAGAGCATGGCTTTCTTAGATGTGAACATAAAAGATGTAAGATCTGATTTGCTTCTGTTGGAAAATCAAATTCCTCTGTTTTTTATCAAGAAGGTGTATGAATGGCTTTTTTCGAAGTCGGACTACCCAGAAGCTCCCCCCTTTGAATCTGTCCTTGAACTTTTTATATGCTTGGATGTACCATGGAGAATCAATTCTGGTGACAATGCGGATAACGTAGCAGCAGCTCATTTGCTTGACCTTTATTGGAGATCTTCCTTGTCACCTCCTATGTATAGGGAACTTTCTGAACTGGAAAGAGATCTTTCTGAGCAGGAAAGCCATCTTTCTGTGACGAATCATCTCACCTGGGAAGATATCATTGAACTCTCAAATACTAAGCATCCCACCTGGAATGAAATCATGAAACACTCAAGTACTGAGGATTCCACCTGGGAAAAAATGAGTCAAGAGTCAATTAATACACCAATGGTGATACCCAATGCATCTGAAATTCACAATATGGCAGGTGTAGAATTTGAAAAATTTGAAGGTAAAGGTTATTTAGATGTTATTTTTTCCAATGGCATCATGCGGATGCCATGCCTAAAGATTGACACAAGGCAGACAATCTTATTAGTAAATGTTATTGCCTTTGAGAACTGCATCTTACCCAGCATGCGAATTTTTAGCTACTACATGAAACTGATGGATGCACTCATCGATTCAGATAAGTATGTGGAGTTACTGCAGAAATGTGGCGTTATCTATAACACACTGTGTAGCCATGAGAAGGCTGCCACTTTCTTTGGTGATATTGGTAGCATCTGTTTCACCGACAACAATACAAATCCTTTCTTCTGCTTGTCTAGGGACGTGGAGTATTACTACAACTCAAATTGGCACCGTAGATCGGTAATCTTGCGAAAGAACTACTTCAGTAGCCCATGGGCGGGCATCTCAGTCATCGCAGGTGTGATGCTGTTAATTCTTTCTGCACTTCAGACATTCTACACTATCTATGGATACTACAAACTAAAGAATTAATTAGCTGTTAGTTGCAATTCGTTTACTGTTCACAATCTTGTTCTCTATATTGTTAATTTTTCTTTCCTTTTTCAGTTTTCATTTTGTTTGGTTTGCTCGTCTTCAAGTTTGTACTCTAGCTAGATATTTGCTTTCCCAATGTACCACTATGATGTTTAGCATTCAGAGTTCAAATTGTTACTAATGTATTCTGTTTTACTCTGATTTATTCATATGTAGCCATCATTGTATGTTTATTTATTTATTATGTTGGTGGAAATGCCCTTAGGCACTGTTTAAAACTGTAAACAGTTTTGCTAAAGGGACAAAAATAAACTTATTTTCTTCTAACGCACACTGAGATTATACAAAATGTTATTTCTCAAATATACAAAAAATTACACAAAATTAAATTTATGCACACCCATTTAAGTAAAAAAAAAAAAAGTGAAAAAAGAAGCAATTTAAAGGCAGGCATCAATAGATAGTACCAAATTGTCATGGGAAGGATCTTAGGAAGAAGCGGGATTTACGGTTTGATTGCCCAAGAAGCCATTTCCTCAGATTCATGAGGTGGAATGAAAGGCAAAGATATCTCTCTTATCATTAGATCCCCAAATTAAAAAGGGGCACTCACTCGCCACTGCTTCATCCAATTGCGCCCGTATCTATGCATATTACATAACACATATATGAACCCATCAGCACTAGTACTAATTAAGGACCCTCTTTCGTAGAAATACTAAAAAATTATCATGTTTGATTGGGGAGTAAACCCCTTACTCCACACTTAGGTCATGTTTGGTTGTAGAGTAAAATTAATAAGGATTTACTCCTCATATTTTACACCTCATTTAGTATTTTAAGTTAATAAGTTATAACTTAAATTAATCCACTTGGAGGAGAAGTAGGATGTTGGAAAATGTATCTCTGCCTATGACGGTGGGCCCTACAAGTGGAGCAAGTGGGGAGTAAGTTACTCGTGATTAACTCGCCTCTTACTCTAATTTTACTCAGCCATCAAATCGGGAGTAAAATAGGAGTATGATGAAGTTAATCCGGAGTAATTTGCTCCACTTATCCTGACGGATTATTTTATTCCACACTTACTCCGCATGTAGGGCAAACCATTACATTTTTCAACTAGTTTCCAAATAATATAAAATTTGATTTCTAAATATATTTTAATAGGACTATTATGTTAAGCGGTTTAGATCGATTGTTTGAATTTTGAAAATGAAGAAAGTAATTTTGAGAATGATTGGAGTAATAAACAACGGTGCATTTTAACCCTATTGATGGAGATAAGGGTGAGAGAGATAGCTAGGGAGAGAGATTCATTCAAAATATTTATTTGTATGTAAAAGCCAGTTTAAATTTCATAGAGGGTTCAAATGAATCAATGATTGGATAGTAATTTAAGGATTATGGAAGGTTATGTATAAAAAATAAAATGTTTTGGAACTTCATCCTTTTCAAATGTATAATTTAATAATTCTAAACAAAAAATCCATGAAATTCATTCAAAATATAATAGTCCATGAATCAATGAAATTCAAAACTTGATAGCCCATTGATTGATTGGGAATCCCAACCAGAACTTTCCAAGTAAGCACTGACCATGTCTGGCCTACTTGTCAGAGATACTCTCATCAACAATTTGATTGTGGGGCTATTCATGGAGAATTTAATGCATGTGGGTCCCACAAACAATATTCAAATTCAGAAAAAATGACACGGTCCAGAACTTAACAGAAAATCAGAACAGTTTCAGCAGCAGTACAAACGTCTAAAACAGCCACATGTGGCATGCTGCACTTTATGCTGCACTTTTTTATCCATATGTAAGTCATACAAACTCGGATTAAGGTGATTTAAAGTTCTATGAAAAGCTTAAAAAATATGCTACAACTTTGATGTTTTGAGATTTTACAGAATAATAATGCATCATGGTCAGAAAGGAGTGTCAAGTGAAGTGGTCTGTTTTGGACTATTAATTAATTAGGTGTGAGTTTTGAGTGCGTTTTAATTAGGGTCAAAGAGTATTTATTTCCAGCTGTATTTTGGGGTTTCTAGGAAGATAATTAAAAATATTTTGGATGGATAAAAATTAGTTGAAGATGTATTAATGTTTAGGCGACTGTTGGAGGTCATTGTAAGGCTAAAAAAGAAGCCATGCTTAGTTTGTAATCCAACTTATGAAATATTTCGAATTTTAAATTCTGAGTTGAGTTTATCTCCTCTTTTGCTTCTTTGAGTTGAGCTTACTCCTCTTTGAGTGATTATATGTTGTGTTAAAATTGGTAAATATGAGTGTACCCAATTAAAAGCTGTCCGCATCAATCCCCAATTATGTGAGTGTACCCAATTTAATGTATGTGGGTCCCACAACTGTGAAAGAATATTTCCAAAACATCCTAATTTATGTTAGTCCCACAAACAATTCTCTGATTCAAAAAAAAATATCACAAGTTTCTGATTCCAGCCGTCTTCTCATTTTTGTCTTGCCTTGGAACTTTCAGCGCAGCTATATGAGTGTACCCAATTAAAAGGTTTCCGTATCATTCCACTCTTCTCAATTTTGTCTTCCCTTGGAAATTTCACTGCAACTACTGTGTGCGTCCATGTCAATGGGCCCCTACCTCAGCCAACAGCAAGGTGTCTGGCCCTGAAGGCTTCGAATTGAGCAATTGATTCTACAGTGCTGGAAAACTCGGTAAATAAATAAATAAATAACTGCAGAAAGAAAGATATGTCACGCAATTGAAGAAAACTATATAAAGCCTAGTACACCCTAACCCTATGATTGTCAAACCACAAAATAAACAATAACACGAAATATATATACCGACAAAATAAAAATACCATCTATCATATCCACTTTTCACACCAAAATGGACCCGGCGATCGAAGGCACATCAGCTGCAGCGGCAGAGTACATGGAGACTGAAGGGACATCAGCTACAAAAGACCTGCCAATGGATGAGCACAAGCGTCCAATTTCACTTCTAACGGACTGGCTGGTCGAAGAGACATCAGAGACAGAGTACATGGAGAATGGTGAAAGAATTTATTGGCCGAAGAATTCTATTTTCCGTGTCCCGGATCACATCAGATCCAGTAGAGAATCTAATTTTGAGCCCAAGTTAGTTTCTATTGGCCCGTACTATCGACAAGAACGAAACATCCAACGCATGCAAGATTTAAAAATCCGGTGCATACAAGAAATTCTGAAGATGCTGGGAATTGCTGCGACAAGGACAAACCATCCCAGACCTTCAAAAGCATGTAGCCCAACCACCAACAAGTCCAGGTATGCTACGACCACTCCAACAAGAAAGAATCACAAGCTGCAGGATAAAACGGTGATCAATGATGATTTTGTTCGGCAATTTATGGTTTCCGGAAGGAAAGCTCAGGCTTACTATAAAGAAGAGTTTTACCTTCGAGATGAAGTATTTCTTGAGATGCTATTTCTTGACAGTTGCTTTATTATCCGAACAGTTCTCGCTTTCTCTCAACAGACACAGAGCATGTCTTTCCTAGATGTGCACATAAAAGAGGTCAGATCTGACCTCCTGCTTCTTGATAATCAAATTCCCTGTTTTTTATCAAGGAAATCTATGAATGGTTTTTATGCAATTTCAAGGACAAAAAATTACCCCACTTTAATACCATCCTTAAACCATTTATATGCCTGGATATGCCATGGAGAATCAATCATGATGCCAAATCTAGTGAAGCAGCTCATTTGCTCGACCTTTATTGGATATACTCCTTGTCACCTAAGATGGATATGGAACGAACTTCCTCTAAAAGATATCGTTCTGAGACGGAAAGAGATCTTTCTAACTCTTCTGAAATCAATCTCTCAAATAATAATGCACTTATGGTCATTGCAAATGCAACTGAACTTCAAAAGATGGCAGGTATAGAATTTGAGATATTTAAAGATGAAGGTCATTTGGATGTTATTTTTTCCAATGGCATCATGCGGATGCCACGCCTGAAGATTGACTCAAGGCAGATAACCTTATTAAGAAATCTCATTGCATTTGAGAACTGCATCATACCCAGCATGAGAACTATTAGCTGCTACATGAAACTGATGGATGCACTCATCGATTCAGCGAATGATGTGATGTTACTTCAGAAATGCGGTGTTATCTATAACACACTGGAGAGCCATGAGAGGGCTGCCACTTTCTTCAATGATATTGGTAACTTTTGTTTCACCGATGACAATGAAAATCCTTTCTCCAGCTTGTATAAGGATGTGCAGAAATACTATGACTCACGTTGGCACCGTAGATGGGCAAGCTTGCAACATAACTACTTCAGCAGCCCATGGGCAGGCATCTCAGTCGTTGCAGCTGTGACCCTGCTAATTCTTTCTGCACTTCAGACATTCTACACTGTCTATGGGTTTTACAAACCAAATAATTAATTAGCTGTTAGTTTTGATTGCTTTACAATTTGCAATCTTATTCTCTTAATAAGCCTGTAATATTGTTAATTTTTCTTTTCTTTTTCAGTTTTTGTTTTGTTTGGTTTGCTCTTGTATCCAAGTTCGTCCTCTATATATTTGCTTCCCATTGTATAATTATTATATGTTTAATATTTAGAGTTGAAATTGTCATAAATGTACTCTGTAGGCACTTTGCAGCTACCTTTGTGATTTATTTAGATGTAGCCTAATTGTACTTTTTTTTTTTGGTAAAAATGCCCTTAGGTCTAAGCTATGTTACCCTAACACTGCTAGGAAGCCATCGTCTCCGTGTCCGACACGCGTACGATACGTATCAGACACGCTAGCTAGCGTGTCCCTACCAATTTGATACGATCTCCGACACCTGGTTGACCCTGCCGATACAGCTTGATACGGGCGGGACACGCCAGCTTGGTGCGCCGTGAGCTGTGAACCGCAGCTGGTGAACCGTGTGAACTGCAGCTGGTGAACCGTGTGAACCGCGTGTAGACCAGTGAATTAATCAAAAATTGGTGCTAGCTATAGGGATCGAACTTGGGAATGGGGTTAAATGCAACAGACTCCGAACCACTGCTCTAACTTCATTTTATGTTATAATGCCACAAGTATTGTATTTAACTAAAAGTTATACAAAATTCTTTATTCAGAATTTTTAATATTTAATTTATATAGTAATTAATAATATAATTAAAATAATAAATATATAATAGCCGTGTCGTATCCTCTATTTTTGAGAATTGCCGTGTCGCCGTACTCGTGTCGTCTCCGACACGATATCCGTACCCGTATCCATGCAACATAGGGTCTAAGCGTTGTTTCTATTAGCATATATAATGCTCATTGTACTTCATTGTGTTGTGCTATTGTACAAACATATGTGCAGCCACCACTTTCTCAAATGAGCTAGGTTCAAGAGATAAAAAGAGAAGAGTGGGGAGGGAGTTAGGCCTAAGGCCTATTTGGGCTTAAAGTACAATCCCAACAGTTCGGTTAAACTGATACTTAGGGAGAACGGGTCATACTCAATCAAGAACTGATACTTGTAAATTAAGTTTCATCTTAATTAAACGGGCTTTAAGTGTCTTTTTTTTTTTTTAAAAAAGAAAAGAAAAATAAAAAGAACACTTAACTGTCATTAATTTCGTATTCCGTATATGGATCTATGGGGATTTTCTATGGAGAGATCTTGCCGAGTTGGATGGAGATGGGTAGCAAAGGGTTTGGTAAGTTTGGTACACTCTAGCATAGTAACAAATTAATGATTCGGAAAATGTTTGGTGGACTCAAATGTTATTGATTCAGGAATAATTAAAATATAATTTGAAAATAATTCAGAATTATAAATCGTGTCCGGATTGGAGATATTAGTCTCAAGAGAAAAATAATAATAATAAATGTACAACATAGAGCTTTAAATTGCAACTTGAAATTTACAACAATCTGAATTACAGGAGATCTTAAGCTCTTTGTACATGCATGTTCGGCAGCTGAGATTAGAGCTCCTTTAGACTCCTTATGCTCTTAAAGCTGCCAAACAGGTGTTCCTTAGTTGAGATTAGTGACCTCCTTAACTAAGGCGACCTCCATGTCTCCTTGAGAATTTAATCTCCTAAAATACAAACTTTTCAGACAATATTACCCTCACAAAATTTGCCTCGTCAGAGACTGTCCCTTTTCTTTTGATTTTTTTATTGTCTTTCTTTTTTCTTTTTCTTTTTTATTGTCTTTCTTCTCTCTCAAGAGCACAATTCCCTAGACATGACAAAGAAAGAAAACCATTGTCTCCGGCGAAGATTAGCGACGATATAATAACCGGCACTCTTATCCAATAGCCCTACGACATTCGCACCGAAATGCTCTTTCCATGGACACTTGTCAAGGTACTTCTCTTTCGTTTCTTCCTCTCTGATTTGGTCTCTCCTTCTGCATTTATTTATTGTTGTTCTTTGGCTACGAAATTATTCATTTATTTGTCTCAATCTCGTCCCAGAGCTTCACCTCTTGCTTTCTTTGTGCTTGTTTGAGTGATTTGAGTGGTTGATTTGGTGACGAAGAAGGAGACACAGAGGCACACAAAAACACAGAGCTTCACTGCTTTTTGTTTGTGCGCAATGCCTTTTAGTCGAGGATTGATTTGGACAATTCTATGTTTGCTTGCAATATTAGAACTGAGTTATATTGGTAATAAATTAAATATTTTAATGAGGATAAATAATGCAATTCTTTAGAATATCAGATTAGATGCGTGATTCGAAACTGACTATTCCTGGTAAATCAGAATTGGAGTATGAAATTAGAGGATTGATGTTGGGACCATATCAGTATTGGTTTTTTGGTACATTGGATTAGGACCGGACTTTGGTCAGATAAAAGATAAAAGTATTAGTGTAAACCTAGTTTGTATCTTTTACATTTTGGCAATATTCAAACTCAGTTTGTATCATTTACATTTTGAAATTAAACTTATTTTAGTGCTTGTTGAATTAATCTTACATTTTGGAATTACTGAATTATGTACCAGTTATTTGAATCTGGGTGATTTCTTCATGTGCATTGATAACACATTTCCTGGATTTATTGCATATAAATATTAAATTGATACAGTTATTAAAGTTTTATTCTTTGATGAGTAGGTTGTAAATTTGGTAAAATACAGCTTGGGTGAAAAAAAGAATATGTACCCTGATACTGGTAAAAACATGAGGAAAATCAGCCAAGTCCGAGTTGACTCGGCCGAGTCAGAATGGTATCAGTTGGGTCCGAGCTGATATTCACCCGAGTTTCACGCCCGCGGGATTTTTTCACCAAAAATCAGTTGAACCGGGTTGACTCAGCCGAGTTAGCCGATTTATGGTCTGAGTCATCCGAGTTTTGATCCGAGTTAACTGATTTTAGCTGTGTTTAAAAGTTTATTTTTCCTATTTAATTCGGAGAAGAAGCTCACGCCATTTTTATTTTTCTGAAGAAAGAGTTCGAAGGTTTGAGCTCTGAAAAAAAAAAAATAATGGACAAAAATTTAAATAGACATGGTGTATAAATTTGTTGCTTCTAGATTTCAATACATTAAGAGGTTTAACATAGACCGGGTTCAGGAACCAAAAATCATGACATTTATTGAGGAGTTTGAACTTTCAAGTCTACAGTGTGTAGGTTCCGAATTCTTTTTACCAAGGGCTATCAACCATTCATCCAAGCTATATCAACATCTAAAATTACGTACACACAAGAAACACATTTAGGCCTCAATCCGTGCCTTCATATAACACCCATTAAGAGTGTTCCACGAGGAACTCTGTATGTGGCTGAGTTTTTGAATGATTCATTTGACTTAAATATTAATGGAGGTCCAAACTTGCTCAGTTAGACAATTTTTGAAATATTAATGGAGGCCCAAACTTGCTCTTTTAGTTCAACATTTTTACATTCTAATTGTGTTTCTTACCTAATTAGCGTCATCCCATAATGAGACATTAGAGCACTAATTACAAATATACCTTTATTTAGAAGATGGGTCTTTTGACATGAATAAGTTTGTAGGTGTCTTGCCGATACAAAAGATTTTGTACTTATCACATATTCAATCTACAGAGAGCACCATTAGTTTAAAAAAATTTGATGAAGAATTAAACTGAATATAATTTCATCTTTTTAATTTTCATATGATATATATCAAATTACTTTATTTTCAATATGCACGACACAATACATGCACACACGTGCACAAGCGCACGCCACAAATGTTGAATTATCTATGAGTTTTATTCTCTTCGAGCACTGATTTTAGTCTAAGGTCCCTTGACTTGGCCTCTTAAAGTGCCAAGTGCAAACTTAGTTATCACAATCAACCCTGCAGGTTGTATTTTGTAATGTGTAGTTTACTTAATTGATGGGATTTGTGAATATTGCCAAATAAATAGCCCCTATATATCATAAAATATAGGTAAGAGAAAAAAGAAAACAATACTCAAATTATGTCAATACAAAAACTCAATTTATCCTTCAATAGTGAAATAAAGTGCTAATTGAATGTTACTAATTACATTAAATGAACTAGGTAGAAAAAGGATAAATTAATTTCAATATGTATATGTACAAAAACTTGGACACGTCAAAAAGATGGAATGCAGTGCCAGATGAGCCATATGAATAAATACATCATTGAAATGAAAATTGAGGCATGCCATAATTGGCTCGGCTAGCTCCTCACCGTGCATTAGAATCTGGTACCTCCTTGTGGCCTCAAATGCAGATAGATGTCATAGCATCACCCTGTTAGCATTTGAGATAAATGAACTACTGATCTAAAGTAAGATTGTTTTTAGAATGTCTAATGCCTTACACATACCACATGTGAAATCCTTTCTTGGTAATTAATTTGTTTGGCTTTTTAACTTTTATTTTAAAAACTCACAGTTTTTTTTTTTTTTTTGGAGCATGATAATTGTACTCCAAACAAAATCCTCGAACGAGTCTCCCAAGTACTTAATGTCTAACTTCTATTTTCAGCGCTCACATTCAAGCATTTAAAGCTCTTTTTATAACCATTTATAATGTTACTCGTAAGCTTTTAAAACTCTATCTACAAACATTTAAATTTCAAATCTGAATAATTTTTAACTCTCAACTACTTTTGTCTTCAAGCCAAAAAAGAAAGATTCCTTTCACCCACTCCTATTTTTTTTCTCTAATCATTCTCGTCAATTTTTCCGACGATCTATGATGAATTTTGCAAATCTAAAAATACAAACATTTTATACTCAATTTTTTCTTTCAAATGAGATCCATAAAGAAATATTTTTGAGTTATTTTTAAGTCGTCGTTTTTTTAAAAGTAAAGCCCTTGAACACTTTCAATTCTCAATTATTTAAACCTATGATTTATACCATTTAATCTACTACGTTGAAACATTTAAACCTCAAATATAAGTTAATTTTTTTTATTTTTTACAGCTGACAATATAATTTTTTTTATTGTTTACAACTAACACTTTTGACCATGACGACTTTGTAGAAGGTTGGTATGCCTCTTGGAATGCAACTTCTCAACCATTTAAAAATCTAATGTCTACCATTTAAACTACTACATACAAGCGTTTAAAACTTATATCTTAGCTTTTTTTTACAGCTAACACTTTTGACCACGTCGACCTTCTGGAATGTCGATACGCCTCTTAGAATGCAGCTTCTCAACCATTTTAAACCTCTGATGTCCACTATTTAAACTACTATGTTGAAGCTTTTAAAACTCAAATCAAAGTTATTATTATTGTTTTAAAACATATAAATCTCACATATGAAATAAAACATGAGGAGGGTTCAAATGCCTCCATTTTTTGTGCCTCCACCATGCCTCCATTTTTAAAATCTTTAATAACTCAAAATTTAAAACTTAAAAGTCAAAATAAAGCCGTTAGATATGATCTATATTATTTTCTCTATGTGCTCATAAAAAATTATTGCATTTCAATTTTGTTTTTATATGAATCACTAAGTTGAAAAATCATTGTCTACAAATTATCCACATTAGTATGTTTTTTATAAGTTTTTGATGACAACAAAAAAAAATTTAAAATGCCATAATTTTTTACACGTGCATAGATAAAATGATGTAGATCATATCCAACGGTTTTATTTTAACTTCTAAGTTTTAAATTTTGAGTTATTAAAGTTATTAAAAATGGAGGCATGATGGAGTCACAAAAAATGAAGGCATTTGAACCCTCCTCATAAAACATTACATATAAACCTCATATATGAATATATAGTTGAAATCCAGTAATAGATAAGTTCAGAGATAAAATATTAGAAATTACAATCTGATCTAACATATAATATATAAATAAATTTGCATTTGGATTTGACTGGAAAACACAGAAGAATATTTCGAATCAAGGTTTCTTATACTACTAACAAATTTTTAAAATAAGCAAGCCTTGTCACTTTAAATTTACCACCATAGCCACCATGATTTGTATCATGATTCCATTTTGGCACATGCTGTCTCGAATTCTCTCCAATTTTCTTCGAACTCAAGCAAATTCTGGCAAATGAAGTGGCATATCACAAAATAAAAACAGTGAAGATATACTCAACAAACAGTAGACAACAAAAAAACAGGAATAAGTATTTGACAATATGAATAAAAAAAAAAAACCCTTCTTCGAGGTTGTGCAGCAAATGAGCAGTGTCTACGCTGCCATCAGAATTCGCCTCCTAGTTATCGAATGACCCTGGAAATAAAGTAATCAAATTATTTAAATAACCAAATATCGACAAACAGGAATGATTTGTAGCTACAAAGTTTGTACCTACAATTAAAATTAAGTAAAAACAAGAGCTCAATACATTGAGCTACAACAGGAAGAAAAGGATTACACAAAAAATTGAGCTCAATATCACAGCTACGGTGCTATGAATTCTGACTAGTGTAGCAGGCTAGAAGCTTCAACCTTTCTTGTCAGTATCTTCAATCCTTTTTACCAGTAATTGATTTTCTCCATTTTCTGACTGAACCTGCCTGTGCCAGTGGCATGTGCCATGTACCGGTTTCAACCAAAAGCTGCCTGTACCTTCAATTGGCAAGTGACCTCTTCCTTCAATTACGTGGTTTTTTTAAGACTTATAGATGAGAAATATGCTAAGTTGCTGCTGTCTTGCAAGTATTAATTGTTTCACATAAATCACATAAGGCATGTATGATTGCTTCTCATTCTTCCACAGATAGGGCTTGTACCTGTTTCACATAGCAAATAGTTACATATATAGCATTGAAAACATCCAAATTTTCTTTCTTAATTTTTTCTGCAGCTTACATAGCCGATGAAACGTATGTTGAGATAAATTTATAACAACCCTTTTTCTGAAACTGTAGATTTGCTTGAGTTTCTGAGAAACCACTAAATTAGGACACTAAAAACCACTGAATTCTGGAGTATGATTTATAATTGTTACATATCTATTAGAACACTAAAAACCACTACTTCCCATACTTTAAGACCGGCCCGCACACTAGCACATATAGTCAAATTACTACCAAAGTTGAATTGATCTAGTTTAAAATCAATATTCACAATTTTTCTGGCCAAATCAAGTGCCTTTAAAGGCTGGCCAAAACGAATGTACCTCCAATCAGTGCATTCCATGTTATTAAGTTCCTCTCAGGCATCACATCAAACATCCTATGAGCAGACTCCAAATTGTTGTATCTAGCATTGCCATGAATCATCACAGCCCATGCATACTAGTCTTTAACAGGCATTTCACCGAACACCTTTCTTGCATAACTCAACATCCCACATCTTGCATAGACATTAACAAGTGAACTTGAAATTACAAAATTGGTCCTAGAAAATTCATCAATTTAGATCAATTCAGCACATGAAAACCTCAGCTCCTATTGCATTACAAAGCATTTCACAAATAAGAAACAGATAACAAACAGATGAGGAATTCAAAGAGAGAGAAAGATTTGGAACCAATTTCCCAATCCACGCTAAGCTTTGTCTGGTATGGCTCCGTAATTAACCCACGGCTTAATGCCTCTCCTTCCCGACCTCCATTGAGAAGGCGGGTTGGTTAATTCCTGCTCATGGCGAGTCAAATCTGTTGAGTTGGCAAATCTGCTTTTGCATCGGGTCGCCAATTTAAGAGGAGAGGTGCAACGAGAGTCCAGCATGAGGATGAGGACGAGATCTCCGGCAATGCTGACACCAGTCCTGGGCTTTCCCGATGAGATCTCCCAGTGGCCAGTTTGTCGCGAGAGAGGGAGAAGCGGAGAGAGGATCGATCGATCTCTGCTCTGATCTCGATCTCTCTTGGTTGAGTTATAAAAAGAAAAGGAGCGATGGAGAGAAGAAAAGGGGGTGACTGAGAAAGGAAAGGTTACCATAAATGGAAAATCTGATCAAATAACGGTTCGACAAAATTGGAATATTTTCTCGATTGAACTAGTTTGGGGACTGATTCGGGTTTGATTGTCTGAGATACAAGAACATTTCTCTATAATATAATATGTCTCGATCTCACCCACATTTCATGTAATATAATTCTCTACCATTTTTGTTTGAGTAAAGGTGTTGTTCCTTTTGAACCTGTTCCCCTAACAACCTTTATTTTTTGTTTTCCCCACGTGGTCAAAATCCACCCTCTTCAATCTTCTCTTAAAAAAATAAAAAATAAAATAAAATTCAACACAACTCAAAACCCACTCTGTTCTTCTCCTCTATTGCTCGCCACCAGCAACCCACGTCGATGGTTGTGATGGCGGTCAAGATCCGACGAGGGGAGTGTGGTGCACCGTCGAGATCCGGCGAGTAGAGCGTGGTGCACCTTCGAGATCCGGCGAGGAAAGCGTGGTGCACCGTCGAGATTCGATGAGGAGAGCATGGTGCACGGTCGAGATTCGGCGAGGAGAGAGTGGTGCACTGTTGAGATTCAGCGGGGAGAGCGTGGTACACCATTTGAGGGGATCCATGCTAGCCTAACGAAGGTTGTCACAGTGAAACATATGAATATTTTTTTAGTTAGATATGAATACTTTATTTGTTAGATATGAATACTTCTTGGAAGAGGTGGGGGTGAGAGAGATGAATTTAACTTTTGAATGTTGAATTGTATAAATTATTTCGAACATGTATGAATACTTCGTAATCGTCAGTATGAATAATTCTTTAGTTAGATATGAATACTTCATTGTTTTAGATATGCATACTAGTCTGTTGAGAATATTTCTTGGTCCCAATCTAGGCAGCTATGAATATTATTAGTGTCGGATGTGAATATTGTTAGTGTCATATGTGAATACTTCATTAGTTAGATATGAATAGTTATATATATGAATATTTCATTTGTTAGATATTGAGTACTTCATTAGTTAGATATGAATACTTCATTTGTTAGATATGAATACTTCTTGGAAGAGGTGGGGGTGAGAGATGAATCTAACTTTGAATTTTGAATTGTATAAATTATTTCAAACATGTATGAATACTCCGTAATCGTCAGTATGAATACTTTATTTGTTTAGATATGAATACTTCTTTATTTAGATATGAATAATATATAGATTCGCTGTAGTGATCCCCAATCTTGGTAAATGTCGCTTTCAGACGATTGCTGTCCTCAATCCAGGTTGTCACAAGATGTCAGCGGTCCCCCTGATCGTTACTGGTCCCTTCCAGCTTGTGTTTACATATAACGAATGATTCTGATAATAAGTATGAATTTATATATGAATACTATACGTTTTGACTATTAATAAAATAGCATTAATCTTGCTCTTTGGTGGTAGTTAGCACGTTTTAACTATTTTTTTTGTCTTTTAGTGCGGGGGACAGATAGGGAACTGAAGTAGGGAGACTGTTAGTCAATCCCTTTTTATTTAGACCTTTGTTGTCAATATATCTCCTTTTCTCTGTATATTACATCTAATTTAGTTTTATATGTGGCCCAAGTGTGATATTGTTGGTTAGATAAATCCCTATTTTGTTGGATTGTTTCTATTTCAAGTAAATTATGCATGGCTCCTCTTTTTTGCCTTTCTATTGCCCGTAGAAGTTTTTTTTTTCCCATCCATTCATTTTTTCTTTCATATATTACGAACTTTATGCCAGCTTTTCCCAATTTCCTTTTATAAGGGATATTGATTCCACCATTTTTGCATGAGCATCTCCTCTCTTTACATACTGTTTATTTGAATTTTTATTGCATCCATATATGATATGCCTTGTATGATTAACGTTTTTTTAGTAGTGAATTAAGATGTTTATTTGAATTTTTATTGCATCCATATATGATATGCCTTGTATGATTAACGTTTTTTTAGTAGTGAATTAAGATGTTTATTTGAATTTTTATTGCATCCATATATGATATGCCTTGTATGATTAACGTTTTTTTAGTAGTGAATTAAGATGGTCCGAAGGGCTTCCAACCTATTCCGTTCCCTATATTGTTGGATTTATCTACAATATCCCTCAAAGAAAGCTCCATCGTAACAACTGTACAGAAGAGTTGGGTCAAGATTTATTAAATATTAATTCCAGCCGTATAAACGATAAGCAAATTAATAAAGAAGCTTATACAGATACATTCATTGTATTTAATTAGCATGACTTGATCAAGCAATTAATGAGAAGAAAATTTAGTAAAGAATGGGTCATATCAAAGTACATATTTATTAGCAAATTACCGATTCCGACTGGACCAAACAATTATTTCGTCTAACAGTACAAAGTTTCAATTTATTATTTGTATGATTTATAAATTATGGATCAGTTAATTACAAAATAATAATAATGATGGTGATGATGATGATAGCGCTCTCTATATATTACAATGTGTTTAATTTCATCTCTGTTGAAATAATTATTCGGTTGCGCCATTTTAATTATCATCGAATTTTCTAGTTCTATTTTCGAAATATTTGATATCAATACTAATTCTAATTGATAATAATATAAAACGAAGGGAATATTTTTATTTATTAAAACATTATTAAATTATAATAAATATTAAATAAATTTGTTAATGAAATATTTATTTTTTGTAAAGAAAAAATAATAACTTTATAAAAATTGTATCAAATTAATAAATAAAGGTAATGAGAAATAGATGTTCTATATCCTACTTTCCTACTACAAGAAATTCCCACAAAAAATTGGAGAGTGCAATAAATTAACAATAAAAAAAATGAAAAGTACGGGAGAAGAGGAAGCCAATTTTTTCCCCAACATTTGACTAATTAGAGTTAGGTGTTAGCATCAAATTTTGATCCAAACCTATTGGTAATTAAGTAGTCCAGACAAATTAGTTTAATAAGTAATTGCATGGTAGTATATATATATATATATATATTATAAGTTCTCGTATGAGTTGTAATTTGTCCGAACAGGCCTAATTAATATAAATTAAATGTCATATAGTTCGTTGACATGGAAAGTCAAATCTTCCATGACTGGGTAATTGAATATTGTTAATTCGACCCTTTCGTAAATTTGCATTATTGCCCTCCATGTATGCCTTATTATATTGATGAAACTTTGATGAGGCTTCACTATTGTTAGAGGTCAGTGACTGTCCTTTTCACTTGACATAGGGACACCGGCCTGGTATATATATCTTGGCGGAACTATATAGTAATAAAATGCTACAGTATTTTCATTCATACCATATAAAAATTAAATTAAATTGTAGCATGAATTTTGTTAAAATGCCCGAATTTGTAAAGCTTTAACGATTTGATGTTGCTTATGAACCTTAATAAATTGTAACGACATGCAAGTAATTAATGAGTTCAATTTTTAATTCCACCACAGTAGTAACCATTGATTAAGTAGAACTGCCGAAAGACATGTCACGCACAATTAATTAAAGAAAACTATATAGACCCTCGTACACCCTACCCTATGATTATCGAACTACAAAATAAACCATAACACGAATTATACCGACAAAGCACCGCTCTATCATATCCACTTTTTCACACCAAAATGGGCCCGCAAAGGACCTGCAGGTCAAAGGAACATCAGCCATACAGGACCCACACATCGAAGGTACATCAGCCGTAGCAGAGTCCACCGAGAGCAAGGAAAGAATCCAATGGCCGAAGAATTCAATTTTCCGTGCCCCAGAGCACATCAGATCCAGTAGAGAATCTAATTTTGAGCCCAAGTTAGTTTCTATTGGCCCGTACTATCATGGACAAGAAAACCTCCAACGCATGGAAGATTTAAAACGCCAGACAGAGAGCTGGTGTGAGAAACCCTCGCAGACCTTCGGAAGAAGCCATCCCACAGCCTGGAACTTGGTCTTTCGAGAAAGAAAGCTCATGATTACTATAAACAAATTAATAACAGTTCAGGCAAATTATGGTTTGACCATGGACGTCCCGAGATTTTTGTTCAGATGCTATTAAATGACAGTTGCTTTATTATCCGAACAATTCTTGGTCTCTCTCAACAGGGACTGGAGAGCAAGGCTTTCCTAGATGTGCACATAAAAGAGGTAAGATCTGACTTGCTTCTGCTGGAAAATCAAATTCCCCTGCTTTTTATCAAGGAGGTTTATGAAACGATTTTCAGAGGTTGTTATGACAATAAGTTCCCCTGCTTTAATACTTTCCTTGAACCGTTTATATGCTTGGATATGTCATGGAGAATCAATCATGATGCCATGATATCTAGCGAAAATGCAGCTCATTTGCTCGATCTTTATTGGAGATGCTCCTTGTCACCTCGGGTGTATGTGAAACTTTCTGAACCGGGAAATGATCTTTATTTAAGGGAAATAGTTCTTTCTGAGCAGGAGCTACCCAGCTGGGCAGAAACCCCCCCCTCAAATAATGCACCAATGGTGATAGCGAATGCAACTGAACTTCAAAAGTTCAAAAGATGGCAGGTATAGAATTTGAGAAACTTAAAGATAATGGTTTGGATGTTATTTTTTCCAATGGCATCATGCGGATGCCACGCCTGAAGATTGACTTAAGGCAGATAACCTTATTAGTAAATCTCATCGCCTTTGAGAATTCCATCTTACCCAGCATGCGAACTTTTTGCTGCTACATAAAACTGATGGATGCGCTCATTGATTCAAAAATAGATGTCAAGTTACTTCAGACAAGCGGCATTATCTATAACACGCTGAGCAGCCATGCGATGGCCGCCACTTCCTTCAATGATATTGGTAACTTTTGTTTTATCGACAACAATACAAATCCTTTCTCCGGCTTGTATAAGGATGTGCAGAAATACTACGACTCATGTTGGCACCGTAAATCAGCAAGCTTGCGACAGAACTACTGCAGTAGTCCATGGGCGGGCATTTCGGTGGTTGCAGCCGTGATTCTGCTAATTTTTTCTGCACTTCAGACATTCTACTCTGTCTATGGATATTACAAGCCAAAAAAATAATTTTCATGTTAGTATCGATCCTTTTACTATTTGTAATCTTGTTCTCTTATTAAGCCTGTAATATTGTTAATTTTTCCTTACTTTTTCTGTTCTTATTTTGTTTGGTTTGCTTTTGTATCCAAGTTAATTTGTCCTCTATGTATTTGCTTCCCAATGTACCACACAATTAATGATGTTTACCATTTGGAGTTCAAATTGTCATTAATGTACTCTGTTGGAACTTTGCTCCATCTGTGATTTATTTATATTTAGCCATTGTAAATTTTTTTTGGTAGAGCACTTTACATATGGTGCTGGTTTTAGTTTTAAAGAAATCAATTGTTCAAAAAAAAAAAAAAATTGTGCCATTGAATAGCACTCAAATTAAACTGATTCTAGAACAAAGCTCTGTAAATTTGAATAGGATCTGGCTTCAAAAATTAGGACGATTCAGATCTAAACTTAAAATTTGAGTTACTTTAGAAAACCCGGACCCGATTTATTGGGAGAGAAAAAGATATGAAGTCATGATGGACACCAAATATTGCTTTTAGCTCATCCAGTGATTTATCTAGCGCGAATCTCAAAGACAAATCAGACGGCTCACAAGGTTATAAATCTTGCAGTATGTATTGGTATAGCAACAATTAAAGGTTTTGTTTTTAAAATAACTTAATAACTCTGACATGATAATTATAATTTAAATTATAAAGATTTAAAATAAAAATAACTCTAGTAGTCTATTAAAGTATCTTCACCTCACGTAAAAAAAAATTGGCGATGTTGAAATATAACTAAAATTAAAATTTTAAGAATTTAGAAGAATTAGTAATTTAATTAGTTATATCTTTTTCGAGAGCAGATCAATTAGTAATGTAGCTTGTGACATGAAAATGATTTTTTATGGTTAAGAAAGAGATAAATTGCTTCTAAATGCTTCAAATTTCAAAATAAAAGGCGAACAAATATTATTCAACCTGTTATTTTAAATAATTTAACTTATGGATACTATCAAATTATACATATTTTTTGTGTATCTATGCATATATACATGAAAAACTACATACACTTGCTGACTTGCATGTACTACTCACAGATCCTTTTAACTCTTAAATTTTTTATACATAATTTTTTGTAAAGAAAAAATTTTAGATATACTGTATTTTTATATTTTTCAAGTACATTTTATATGGAGATCATGTTGAATGGTTCAGATCAATAGTTTGAAAATCTTGGCAGTTTACAATCAACACATATAAAATCTATTTGCTTCAATCAACAGTGAGTCATCCATTGCTGTGCTTCATACCGAATCTTTGAAATGTTGGTTAGGGGGATTGTAACCAAATGTTCATACATATACATCAATAATTAAGGGCTTTATGGAAAGAAGGCAAGCAAACAGGTGAACGGGATGTTAATTAGAGCCTCACCATGCTTATTTCTGGGTTGGATTGTACAACTGTGTGCCTATTGAAGATTTAGCATGAGGGGATGTTTTTAAACTATGCCACGTGGAGTGTCTTGATATGGGCTGTTTTTATAAACTTCGGTCAGCCTGTTTAAGATTTTTTTGATGAATTTGAGTGATGCCCAGAACTGTATTTAAAAATCAAATCCTTTATGTATTTGCTATTTAAAACATTCCCTAATTAATTATCAGTTAATTTAGGAAAGTAGTTTAGCTGGAATTCTTCCCAAACTTGAATTCATCTAGCTAATCGAATAGAATAAGGGTTGGTATTCAAATCTGTCTCTGTGGAGTCGACATTTGTAATTACAATAGAACGATAGGGTTATGTGTTTGCAACCTTTCTTTTGGTTTAAACTAGGGTATATTTTATTAACACCTGATTTAACATCAGTTGCTTAAGAAACAACACAAGTAAGAAATGAGGAATGGAACAACATAAAATTCCTTGTTCAGTCAATAGAGATTGCTGGTGTACCTGTGTGCCAAGCTACACTATTTGTCAGTCAGTGTTTAACTGAACAACACAAAATTGCTGTGCTGGTTCAGTCAACAGAGATTTCTCCATTGTTTTTATTACAACTCAACAAAAAACAAAAAAAAAACCAACCAAGAAATGGCATCACAATTCATAATTCCTAATATTTAAAAAAAAAAATGTATGCTTTAACTCTGTATACTCCATAATATATAGAAACAGGCTATGCTTTCAATTTTCATTGAAGGCCTAGCAAATGGGATGCTGCGATTAAGATGTGCTGGAAATTAGAATTGAGAGATTGACAGCTGAGATTGATGGATCGATTAAGTGACGGTTGAGATTTAATTCGTGACAAAAAGAACTTTGCGATTCCTCAATACAATGTCCTTTTATTAGGAGTAAGGATAATATAGACATATTAATTTGTTTTGATACAAAATTTTTTTGTACATATAACTTATTTAAAAAAGTCCAAAATAGCCATCCATTTTTTCCAATCTAACAAGCGGTACATCTTTGTATGGTTAATAAGTGAATACACTGGAAAATGTGAGGGGGATGTTTTTCATGTGTTCTAAAGTTATAAATATCCTTTGCAGGAGGATTCACAATATTAGTTTTTTTGCAAATTAAACAATGCACTAAAGAAGACCGAAATTCCCTCGTATACTCAAAAAGTTAAATGGTCACACTGGCAAAAGGTTAAATGGTCTTACTGGCAGATCTTTGCATTGTCTGAGCAGAGACACGTATCACAGCCTCATTGTTCTCTCCCGGGACACGTGAGTCAATTAGAGAGAAGGAACCCACAAGAATTTAAGAAGAGTCTCCCAATATAATATAGTAATTAGTGGCTTCTCATTTCCCCTCTGTAATTAGGCAAAACCATCTTGTGAGAAGCTAGAACAAGACAAGACCATGTGGGAGGGCATTTGTGCTTGAGTAGATGCCACCATATTATTTTTAGTGTTCATAATAAAAAGCACAATAATTATTTTTGAAGTAATAGAATATTCATAAAAAATGGCTTCCAAAAATTTATTGTAAATATATGTTACCTAAATCAGCCGTCAATGATTTCAAGGAAAATAGGGAAGGAACCATTTCAGTTTTCTCCATCATCTTACTCATTTCTTTTTCAGAGAAACCATCAATTTATTTTTATTTTTAGTCTTCTATATTTCAACTCTATTAACTACTTATTTTAGTTTGTATATATTTCAATTTTTTTTTAAGGTTAAGTATTCTTATCAAAACCATTCAAAATGCATCATTACTAAACTGTTAACATGCGAGCTAAATTTATGCTAAAGTTCAACATTTTTACATTCTAAGTGTTTCTTACCTAATTAGTGTCATCCCATATATATGAGTGGGAGAGAAGAAGTTTTAAAATTTTCAAAACTGTAATATATATTAGTTTTCATGATGAGACATTAGAGCACTAATTACAAATATACCTTTATTTAGAAGAGGGGTCTTTTGACATCAGTAAGTCTGTAGGTGTCTTGCCGATACAAAAGATTTTGTACTTATCACATATTCAATCTACAGAGAGCACCAAAATAAAAATAGCCATTCGTCCTTTCAATCTAACTAGATGTACAGATTCAGAGGACATTTTTCTTGTTTTCTAGGGTTATAGGTGAAACTTTGGGAGGTTAATAATGAATATCCTATAAAAAATGTGAAGAGGATATTGTTTGTGTTGTAAAGTTATAAATCTTCTGTGCTGGATGATGCACAATATTATGTCATTTGCAAAGAATACCAAAATTCCCTCCTATACGTGACAATAACCTAACTCTATTGTAAAAGGTAAAATGGTCTTACTGGCAGAGCTTTGCAGTGTCTGAGTAGAGATGCATGTTACCCTCATTGTTCTCTCCCTTCCCGTGCTCCCAGAGAGAAGCAACTGGTAAGAATTTAAACAAAATCCCCAAATATAATATCGTACTTAGCGCGCGGTTTCGCACCTTCCCTCTGCAATCAAGCAAAACAAACTTGTGAAAGGTAGACAAGATTGTTATGAGTAACTTTAGTGCCCCAAAAGTTAAACTGCTAGGCACTTTTATTTTCCACGGCTTAAGCATCAAGTTAGATATGATGCACCAAACACTAGTGGAAAAACATGAATCAGGATCGGCCTATCTAAATCGGTTATATGAAACAACCGATACTAATATCTATCTGGATCGATTTTCTGAACAAAACCGATCCTAAAAACTAGTTAGATCGGGTTTTTTAGTCAACCGATTCTAATAGTTGGCTATTAGAATCGGTTGTTTAGAACAACTAATCTTGATAATATCAGGATCAGTTTTATAAAAAACCGATCCTGATAGTATTAGAATCGGTTTTATAAAAAAACCAATCCTGATACAATTTGTTTTTTAAAGTTGGTTCTGTATAAACAAAATAAAAAATAAAAAATAAAAAAATTAGGGTTGGTTTTTTATAAAAAAACCGATCCTGATACTATTAGGATCGGTTTTTTATAAAAAACTGACCCTGATTTTTATTTATTTTTTATTTTTATTTTTGTTTTTTGCAGAACCAACTTTGAAAAAAAAAATTGTATCAAGATCGGTTTTTAGCAATAAAATCGATCCAGATAGTTTTTTTCTTTTATTTGGAAAACCTTTTCATATGGTTATGTTTAAATAAATATAAAAAATTACATATTAGAAATATAAGTTAATTAGTCATTGTTAGTGTCAATAATTTCTTCTTCATGAGTATCTATATCAACTTCACGATTATGGGTTGATGCAATGTCTTGGTCATCTAATGTAAAGTATTATCATATCAAGTTAGTAATTTTTACATATTTGATCAATTACTTATTTTTCTTTTAAATATTGTTCATCTTTAAAATAATATGACATTTCTATAAATGAACTTTTTTTTTTAATTGAACTATAACATTTATAGCCTTTTTTGTAATGTGAGAACCTAAAAAGAAATATTTCTTTTTTTACAATAAATCAAGTTTATATTTTCTCTTAATATGCAAAAAACTTGTGAATCCAAATACTATTATAATTAAGATCATAAGTCATGATGTGTTATTGATAAAGCATTTCTAATAGGCTTTTATTTTTTAAAACGTCATTTGGCAATTTATTAATAAGATGTGTGGTATAAAGTGTGAAATATGATAGTATTAGGATCGGTTTTATAAAAAACCGATCCTGATAGTATTAGGATTGGTTTTATAAAAAAATCGATCCTGATAGTATCTGGATCGATTTTTAGCAATAAAACTGATCCAGATAGTTTTTTTTCTTTTATTTGGAAAATATTTTCATATGGTTATGTTTAAATAAATATAAAAAATTTCATATTAGAAATATAAGTTAATTATTTAATAGAAATTTTATTTAATTTTCAAATTCTACTTAAATAATATTAAACAGCAGATAGGTACTATTTGACATTGATATTTCATTAATGTAATTTTGATGAAAATTAATGTAATTTATATTATTAAAATTTATGTGATAATATAATTAATTATTTGACATTGATATTTCATTTTGAAGTCATTTGGACTATTGATGCCATTAATAATAATAAAATTGTACAAAATTGATCATAGTAGAGTTGATTTGGCCATAGAAACACAAATAAATAATTTTTATATTTTTCACATTTTTCTTAATATTTATCCGTGTACATCCATCAATATGAGTGGGGTTTACCTCAGTGATTTTTCTTATATATAGTATCAGGATCTGTTTTTTATAAAAAACCGATCCTGATACTAATTTTTTTTTTTTGGCGAAACCAACTTTGAAAAAAAAAATAGTATTAGAATCAGTTGTTTCAAATAACCAATTCTAATACTATTCTTTTTTTTTGCAGAACCAATCAGTTGTTACATTATTTTTTTTTGATGAAAATTAATGTAATTTATATTATTAAAATCTATGTGATAATATAATTAATTATTTGACATTGATATTTCATTTTGACTGTTGAATTTTTTTATACAATCATGCATGATGCATCAATGACTTGTGCCATATAATAATATACATAGGACTTGAACCCTTGTTGTGTGGGGTTGTGAAGGAATGGATACGAACATCAGCATTTGGTCTATCGGAACCGTTAAAATGAAAGAATGTCATATTAATTTCACCATTATAAAATTTGATACAATTCGGGATTCATTAACTAGTTCATCAAAGCAAAACAATATAGCAACATCACACGGCCGTAAATAGTTTACGTTTGATCAAGACTTACAGTTGTCGGGCCTTCGGCACTTTTACATTATTAATGTTCCATGTTATATCTTGATCATTTTGAAAATTATTACATGTCATTTAATTACAGACCCACCGTTGGATGATCATGCAGAAATGAACGGTCTGCATTTCATTTAACAATTTCATGCCATTAATAATAATAAAATTGTACAAGATTGATCATGGTAGAGTTGATTTGGCCATACAAACACAAATAAATAATTTTTATATTTTTCACATTTTTCTTAATATTTATCTGTGTACATGCATTACCAAATAAAAAAGAAAATAAATGGTAGCCGTTTGATGGTTGATAGACCATTAATATGAGTGGGGTTTACCTCAGTGATTTTTCTCATTTAAAGTATCAAGATCGGTTTTTAAAAAAAAACCAATCCTGATACAATTCTTTTTTTTCAAAGTTGGTTCTGCAAGAAAAAAAAATTTCTAGGTCAGTTTTTTATAAATAACCGATCCTGATACTATTTTTTTCAAAGTTGTAAAAAAAATAGTATCAGGATCGATTTTTTATAAACAACCGATCCTAATAATAACTCCCTATATAACCAGCTTAGCTAGGGTTCTTCTTATTTTCATTTCATGCCTCTCATTTTCAATTTAGCGTCTCTGTCTCTGTGGCTCCGTATCTCCCTCTCAAATCCTCACTACTCTTCATCTCTCTCTCTCTGTCTCCGTCTCTCCCTCTCCTCCGTGTCTCTCTCTCTCTCTTTCTCTCCGTCTCTTCCTCTCAAAGCCGAGCCTCTCACACCTCCGACTCAATTGTGTAAGTTTTTAATTTTTTTTATTGTTTCAAAAATTAATTAATGGTGTTTGTATATTGTTTTACAGTTTTGAGGACATTTCTCTTAAGTTACTTAATCATCCGGCCGATCAACTATCATGGTATTAGCTTTATCTAATTTTCTCATTATTATACTTTTAAAACACATTTTTTTGTATTTTTTATTGGAAAATATTTTTCCATCTAATTGTTACCTTTGTTTTTGTTTTTAGGGTCTTTTTAATCTCGAGTGATGTGATTGCAAAAGAGGTAATTATTTATTTTGTTATTGTTGTGCTTTACATTAATTGCATAAATGTGTATATTGCATAAATGTGTGTTAATTGAAGAAATAGCCCAATGAGTCACTTGTATGTTTGTTAATTAATTTTTTTTGGATTTAAATTTCTTGTTATAATATGTAATGCTTGACAAAACTTTGTATGAAGTACACGAATTTTTTGTAATAGTTTAAGATGTGTATGATAATTAATTTAGGATGTGCATATGATATTTGATTATCGCTTCTTATTGTGCAAAAAAAAAAAATTTAGGGTGCTGGCTAGTAAAATATATATGGAAGCTAGTCAAATAAATAAAAATATTTTTTTAGCTTCAATAAAACATCAGGATCGGTTATTTTAAACAACTGATCTAGATTACTACTATTAGGATCGGTTGTTTAAAATAACCAATCCTAATTCTAAAAAAAAAAGAAAACTTTTAAGATCAGTTTTTAAATAAAAACTGATCCTAAAGGTTTGAAAAAAAAACTTTTAGGACCGGTTTTTAAATAAAAACTGATCCTAAAAGTTTTTTTTTTCAAACTTTTAGGATTGGTTTTTATTTAAAAACCGATCCTAAAAGTTTTTTTTTTTCAAATCATAATTCTAATAAAATAAAATAAAAAATTTTAAGATCGGTTTTTAAATAAAAACCGATCCTAAAAGTTTTTTTTTTTCAAACTTTTAAGATCAGTTTTTATTTAAAAACCGATCTTAAAATTTTTTTTTTTGGAATTATGATCTGAAAAAAAAAATTTTAGGATCGGTTTTTATTTAAAAACCGATCTTAAAAGTTTTATTTTATTTTATTGGAATTATGATCTGAAAAAAAAACTTTCAGGATCGGTTTTTATTTAAAAACCGATCCTAGAAGTTTTGTTTTTGTTTTTTTTTGGAATTATTATCTGAAAAAAAAAATTTTAGGATCAGTTTTTATTTAAAAACCGATCCTAAAAGTTTTTCTTTTTCAAACTTTTAGTATCGGTTTTTATTTAAAAACCGATCCAGAATATAACTATTAGGATCGGTTCGTTAAGAAAAACCGATCCAAATAACTGCTATTAAGATTGGTTATAATAAACAACCGATCCTAATAGTTACTATTTGGATCGGTTCTTTAAAAAATATGAAACCGATCCTGATAGTATCAGTATCGCCTTCATCAGAATCAATTGTATTCCGATACGGATATGCATATATAACCGATCCTGGTTCCATATTTTCCACTAGTAAAAATAAGTTAAATGCAGAGCAAGCTAGTATTAACTGCTAGGTATTAACTGTTAGAATATAAGTAAAAAAAATAGCGTTCATATTAAAAAAGCACAATACTCTTTTCTCCATCATCTTATACTTTTATTGTGTGTTAATATTAAAAAAGCACAATACTTTTTTTCAAAGCAATAGAATATAAATAAAAAATTGCCTTCCAAAAAATAACTAGAAATGTTACCAAATTCTTTCAAAATTGCCTAAATCAGGCATCCATGGTGTCGAGGTAAATAAAGAAGGAACGACTTCAGTTTTCTCCATCATCTTAATTAGTCATTTTTTTTTGGCATAGAAGCCATCGTTAATTTTAGAATATTTTTAGTCTGTATATTAGAACTTTTTCTGTTATTTATTCTTATTTGTAGTTTGTATATTTCTTCTTTGATTTAACTATTCTTTTAATGTAGCTTGGTAATTAATATTTGATATCCATTTGTCACCAATTTATAATAAACACTCAAGATGCATCATTACTAAGCCTAACTAATAATGAGAGAAATCTGTTAAAACGTGAGCTAAATTTATGCTCTCTTTTTTCAACATGTTTACATACTAATTATGTTTCTTACCTAACTAGTGCCATCCCATATATATGAGTAGGAGAAAAAAAAATTGTAATTGAAATGTATATATTATCTTTCATAATGAACACTAATTACAAATATACATGTATTTAAAGGAGCTGCATTTTGACATGAATAAGTTTGTTGGTGTCATGCTGATAAATTTTTGTACTCATCACATAATATATAGCACAAGTATAACTTGAAATTCAATTGAAGATTCATTTAATATAAATCACCATTAATTCAAAATCATTTGATGAATAATACAACAAAAATATAATTCATCATTTTAATGTACAAGATATACAACAAATTACTTCATTCTCAATATACAGGACACAAATATTAGCGCGCGCACACACACACACATTACATGCCAAATTATCTATGAGTTTTCAATTTCAGAATCGGATATGGATACTGATACAGATAATTATCCATATCCATAAATTTAGTCTTTTCAGATTTACGGTTTTTTGGGTTTCCTATTTGGTATATTTGAAATCCCTATCATCCCGACTTCTCAAGTTCTCTCACATTACACTGACAGAAGTCAATAACAAAACAAAACCCTGATTGTATTTTGTACTTTGTATTTCACTTCAAGGGATTTGTAAATATTGCTATACAAATAGCCCCTACAGATCATACAATATAGGTAGGAGAAAATAGGAAATAATTCTCAGATTATATCAATACAATCTCAATTTACTTTCAATAGTGTAATAAAGTGTTAATTAAATTTACCTTACAATAAATGAAGTACAACTAATTTCAACATATATATATATATATATATATACACACACATAAAAACATGCAGAAGTCAAAAGATGGAATCGACTGCCATCGAGCCATTTGAATAAATACATTTGATAGTGCAAATATATTTGTAAATAAAAATTCAATTTTCTCATCAATTGTGCAATAACTAATAAAACTTTAATTCAAACTCAATATTACTTATAGATGTCTAGCTAACATCTTCAGTTGGGGGAGTCTTGCATTTCTATTACTTACATTAAATGATACAACTAATTTCAATACACACACAGAAACAAACATGCATATGTCAAAAGATGGACTTGAGTGCCTGATGAGCCATATCAATAGATACATTTACATTATTAAAATAAAAATTGAGGATTGCCATAATTGGTGCCTGCAGCTAGATCTTCGCCATGCATTAGGATCTGGTACCTCCTCGTGGCCTCGAATCCAGAGGTCATAGAATCACCCTGTTACAATTTGAGATAAAACCCGTGTTAACTATTAGATACACTACTGAGTTAAACTAAGTAAGATAAATTAATAAAAAAAAATGAAGATTTAGCCTACAGTTTTGTCAAGTAATAATTATTTTCATAAATTGCAATTTTTAACCTCGGCAACATTAAAAGAATTTATGGTTGGGAAGATGTTTGACCTAGATGCAGAGAGAGAACCAAATTAAATTAGTGGCAGAGTTTTGCAGTGTCTGAGTAGAGAGAGACATGCACCTCAGCCTCATGTTCTCTCCCGGCCGGTGCACCCAGAGAGAAGCAACCCGTAAGAATTTAAGCACAGCCCCAAAATATAAATAATACTTGGCAGATTCTCATGCATCTTCCCTCTGCAATTAAGTAAACCATCTTGTGAGAAGGTAGAAGACAACACAATATGGGAGTAACTGCCACCATATCCTTTTTGGTGTTCATATTAAAAAAACACAATACTTATTTTTAAAGTAACGGAATATTCATAAAAAATGGCTTTCAAAAAATCATTGTAAATACATGTTACAAAATCCTTTCAAAATTACCTAACTCAGCCTTTAATTATTTTGAGGAAAATAGAGAAGGAACCATTTCAGTTTTCTCCATCATCTTACTCATTTTTTTGTTAGAGAAACCATTATCATATTCTTAATTTTAGTCTTCTATATTTGAACTCTGTTAAATATTCTTATTTTTAGTTTGTATATTTCGACTTAGCTGTTAACTAGTTTTCAATGTAGCTTTGGTAATTAATTGAAATTTGATAGCTATCTGTCACCAATTTATATATCAAAAGCACTCAAGATGCATAATTACTAAGCTGTAACTAAGAATTATAGAAATTAATATGTTAACATGCAAGCTAAATTTATGCTCTTTTAGTTCAACATTTTTACATTCTAATTGTGTTTCTTACCTAATAGTGTCATCCCATATATATGAGTGGGAGAAAAGAAGCTTTTAATTTTTCAAAATTATAATATATATAATGGTTTTCATAATGGGATATTAGAGCACTAATTACAAATATACCTTTATATAAGAGAGAGATCTTTTGACATGAATAACTTTGTAGTTTTCTATACAAAAGATTTTGTTCTTATCACATATATAATCTATATAGAGCACCATTAGATTACAATCATTTGATGAATAATAAAACTGAATAGAATTGCATCCTTTTAATTTACATATGATATATATCAAATTACTTTATTTTCAATATGCACGACACAAATACATGCACACACGTGCAAGCGCGCACACACATGACATAATTAATGTTGAATTATCTATGATTTTCCTTCTCTTTTAGCACTGATTTGAGTCTAAGATCCCTTCACTTGGCCTGTTTTAAAGTGAAAAGTGCAAACTTAATTGATTCGATTTCTGAATATTGTCAAATAAATAGCCCCTATATACCATACAATATAAGTAAGAGAAGACAAGGAAATAATACTCAAATTATGTCAATACAAACTCAATTTACCCTTCAATAGTGTAATAAAGTGCTAATTGAATTTTACTTACATTAAATGAAAGAGCTAGAAAAAGAAGAAGCTAATTTCAATATTTATATGTACAAAAACATGGAGACATCAAAAGATGGTCTCAAGTGCCGAATGAGCCATCTGAATAAACAAATTTATATTATTAGAATGAAAATTGAGGCATGCCATAATTGGCACAGCAAGCTCCTCGCTGTGCTGTAGTATCTGGTACTGCCTTGTGCCCTCGAAGGCAGATGTCATAGAATCACCCTGCTATATATAATATGAGATAAACAAGGGTTAGCCATTAGATAAACTACTGATCTAAATTAAGTAAGATTGTTTTCAGAATGCATGATGCCTTACACATATCACATGTGAAATCCTTTCTCGGTAATTTGATTAGCTTTCAAAGTTTTATCTTTAAAAATCACTGTTTTTTTATGGTTCAGACGCTTCTGGATTAATGGATTTTCTACCTATCTAAAAAGAGTAAAACAAGTCTAGAAAATGTAAAATATTGTCACCAAGCACATTTTAATATGGAGATCACGTTGAACAGTTCAGATCAACTGTTTGGACTTTGAAATGGAGATATAGGCTTGAAGTAAAACAAAGCACTTCACAACTTACCATGTAAAGCCCATCTTTTATTACAATTTTTAAAGCTATGTTTTGGGAAAAGAGCTGAGAAACTTACTAGACAAACTGCCTGGTTGGCAAAAGCAGCAGTCGGCATATTATACACTATAGCAGCCGCCTTCATGTGTGCCAACTCCATAGCTTTGTACACTAATGCAGCAGCTGGCATATTCTTTTCGTTTTTACACTGATCAGCACAGTACCTGTTTATAAAGATAATATAGATATATTAATTTTGATACAAGAGATTTTCTGTACATGCTACCATTCTTCCAATCTAACTGGAGGTACAGATTGAGAGGACATTTTTCTTGTGAGTTTAATAATTAATACCTTATAAAAATGTGAATAGGATATCGTTCATGTGTTCGAAAGTTATAAATCTCCTTTGCAGGATGATGCAATATGTGACAAAAACTTAAATCTATTGCAAAATGTAAAATGGTCTTACTGGCAAAGCTTTGTGGTGTCAGAGTATAGATGCATGGCAGCCACATTGTTCTCTCCCTGCCAGTGCTCCCAGAGAGAAGCAACCTTTAAGAGCTTAATCACAGCCCCAAAATATATTATCATACTTAGCGTCTTCTCACCTTCCCTCTGCAATCAAGCAAAACCAACTTGTGAATAGGGAGAAGTGCATAATTATGTGTAACTTTAGTGCACCGCTAGACAATCTTGGCACCTTTATTTTTCAAAGGCTTAAGCATCAATTGTGCTATGAAGATTCAAATTAATATAATTGCAGGGGTATGATAGTATTAACTGCTAGGTAAATTGTCTGATTTACAAGCTGTCACAATAATTGCAAGGATGGAAGGAACAAACAAGGCATCTATAGCTGTCACATTACCAGCCAGGCAATCTCCAAATTCAGATGTAAATTAGAATAGATGTAATAGGATCTGTAATTATTTATTTCCAAGTATAGAGTAGGAGAAAAGAATAAAACAGAGTAGAGGCGCCATGTATAGGAAAAAAAAAAAAAAAAAAAAAACAAGAAAAAACCTTTTCTGTAAACCATTTTTCTGATAAATAAAATTGAGGGAGGGAAGGGATTTCTTGGGAGGCTTGTGTTCTCTAAATTGAATCATAAATAAATAAATTTGCCAAATCAGCAAAAGAATATCATAGAAAACAAAAGGCATCAATCAATATGGAACTCTCAATGAAAAGAAAATTCAAACCTTGAGGCGATCAGCTCTGCGCTTCAAAACGCGTGCCTCATTCAATAGCAACAAAGATTGCTCAGACTCATTCGCCTTGGGGATGTCAGTGGAGTCACCTATCTTCCCTTTCGCCTTGGGAACACAGGAAGAATATGTACTCATCAGAATATGGTGGGATCCGGAGCCCCCTGACATGTTGGTTATCGTCTCCTCCTTCACTGTTCTATTCCTGTCAGAGTCCGTTCCTTTCTCTCTGAAGGAATCATCTATGAGTTTTCTTCTCTTTTGATTCTGACCAGATGCTAAGATCCCTTCACTGGGTCTCTTAGGGGCTAGCTTCCCCATCTGGTGTGACAGTGGAAGCGAATCAGATATTGTACTTTTCAGAGGGGAATGCATTGGCCTGCCCGAGAGTGGATATGCTGTCATTAACTGACATAAAAAATAATAAGATTATTAGTAAGGATATAAATAGTGATGTAAATATGTGTTGTGTGGTGACAAGTCACGCCATGATTTGCATCACATGTCGTGCCGTGCCATGATATGACAAACTCTCAAGAACAATTAATGTTGACTTGGTTTGAAAACAAGTATAATAAATTAAATTATTATCAAATATTGTGGCAACTGGCAAGTCAAATTCCCTAGGTATTTGCTATTTAAAATCTTCCATATTTAATTATTAGTTAATTAAGGAAAGTAGTTTAATTGGAAACTCTTCCCCAACTCGAATTCATCTAGCTAATTGAATAGAATAAGGTTGGTATACAAATCTGTCCCTACGAATTCGGCACCTGTAATTATACTAGAATAATAGGGTTATGCACTTGTAACCTTTCTTTTGGTTTAAACTATGGTATATTTTGCTAGCACCTGATTTAACATGAGATGCTTAGGAAACAATGCAAGGAATGAGGAATGGAACAACAAAAAATTTCTGGTTCAGTCAATTAATATAGAGTGCTCCTGTACTGGTGTACCAAGATGCATTATTTGTCAATCAATGCTGAACTGAACAAACAAAATTTCTGTGCTGGTCCACTTTTTATTTGTCGATAGATATTTCTCACTTCTTGGAAATTTATTAAAAAAATAGAACCAACCAGGAAATGGCATCATAATATCTGTAAAAAGAATGCATGCTTTAACTTTTTATATTCCATAATTTATAGAAACATGCTATGCTAGTCTAATTTTCATTGACAGGACAAGAAAGAACAAAGAAATTATTACAGAGCAAAACAAAACATTGACATATAACAGCCTTACCTCCAAAATTCTAATAGGAGATTCTGCTGCCGTCACCCTGGCAACCTGGGAAGAGCAGGAAGTGCATTTGTGAGGTTTCATGTCAGGAGATGAATTGGGATTCAGCTCCTCCTTTGTACTTGTTAGAACAGTACCAGCCTCCATCAACTCCATCTTTTTTTCAGCCCTTTTTCTTTTTATTCTAATAATATTCATTCGAACTGACGATGCCAAGCATGGAGATGACATGATTTGAGTTTGTTGTACAAAACTCCAATGTCTAATCAAGATCTTCTCTGCAGTTTGCAAAATATGATCTATTAGAGAATTGGATTGTAGAAGAGAAGGAAGGAGTGTATTTAAAAGCCAGCAAACATGTATTATTGGAAAGTGTCTATTTAATTTCAACACGTAAAAATAGAAAATTAAGACCCGCACCATGAACTATTTTAGAAATCTTTCCTTTTTTTAACTAGTGAGCTTAGCTTGATTAATTCTAAATAAGATTAAGTAATTAATAGCTTATATTTTTTTTTTCTAGTTACCAACCGACAGCATCCAGAAAAGGAAAGTAAAAAAATAGCACAATAACAATGGCATAGCTTGAATTTCCAATGTTAATTTAGTGTAACTGATTAAATTATTTTTATTAACTAAAGATGCTTAATGTTGTCTTCAAAAGTTTCCCCTAAAGTATCAATTGTTACAAACAACCAACTTCCAAATTAATATGGAAAAGCAGAAAATCTGAGTCATGTCATGATCTGTCTACAATATTGCATAACCCATAAAAAATGAAAGAAAATAAAGAAATGTTTCCTTTAGCTTCTCTCTAAACTAATAGAAGCATTTATTGCTCGCAAATATAATAAATCATTGCGATCACGTAAAAACTCCAGCTGCTATTTCGAGAGCCAAAATTATAATATTTTTCTTCAAAGTTTCTTTGTATTTCTATTTTAATTCAAACAACACACTTTAATATAGGAAAAAAAAAATAGTTAGTAGTGTATCTTTAGAGAAATCACAAATAAAGAGTGTAACTTTTAGTGAAGTTCTAACCTTATTTTTTTAGGTTATTTTGAATCTTAGTAATTTTAGTTAGCTAACCAAAAGTGTTTGAGCTTAAGGGCAAGTACAGATTTTTATTTTTGGTTTATTTGGTAGTAGTTGACTCGGTTAAAACTTATCAATAATAGTATAATAAAAATGAAAATATCAAAAATAGCATCTTCATTATCCACTGAGAAGTTCGATCGATAGTTCTATTATAAAATAAGTGATGCAGTGAGAAACATATTTATTTAGCAATTGCAAGGACTCCTTAAAATGTTATCAAAATAAAGTGGATAAAATAGATCCATTTTTCTATATTTAACAATTGTAAGACTTTAACCGGTGACAAGATATATTTAGAAGTTGTGTGAAAATAAGAAATCTCGAGGTAAATAGAAAGATTTTGTTTTTAATAAATTTTTCCCACTTTGCAGAAAATTTGGGCCGTGGTACAGTGGCTTTTAATAAACAGTAATTTGCGCCTATGTTAGTATAATAAAATTAATGTTTAAAATATAGAGGCAAGATGAAGGTACAAAAATTGGAGATATTTGAACCTTCATGTGAATAATATAGATCATGCATATAACGTTGGATTTTTTATATTTTAAGTTTATTTTTAAAGGTTAAAAATTTCCTGGTAACTTGTTGTTTTGTAATTTTCTGAAATGGAGATTAATATGGGCCCAGCTTTTATTCAAAGTTGGTCAATTAGGCCCAGTTTGTTTTTGTTTTCTTTCCAGAACAGGATGGCTGAATGGGCCTTTCATATACTTTAATTGGGCTTATCCTCTTAAGAATATAGTACAATTTGTACATCATAATAAATAAACTGATTAAAGCTATTTAATGAAAATTAAACAAGCATCCGCTACTAATACATATGTTGAGATGCTTTGCATAGAATTTTACAAACAAACTAATGCTAATTAAATTAAATAACATATCAAGTTATCAATAAGTGACCTCTATTCAAATTAAAATATTCCTTAATTAATTAATTTCACACTCATATTAGCATCCAAGCCTCCATGATTATATTCTTCTCTCCACACTCATATTAATTAATTTCACACTAATCCTTCATTACCAGCTAGCATCAGGTATTTGTCCTTCCTTGTAAGTTTAGTCAGACCAAACCCTAGCACCTGACCAATCTCACTTTGGACATGGTTCGCTGCCTCAAAACCCATGCAGCTCTTCCCGGCAATCGAACGAGTTGACATCTTCCCCAAGAACTTGACCTCGTACTCAGGACAAGGATTCATCAAAAAATAAAAGTGGTCGAAAAACTTGAACAAACCTGTAGATGTACCATAAAACATTCCCGCCTTGGTCATTAGTGCGACAGGATAAACCTCTTCTGCCACCTCAGCAAACAGTGAGCTAAACCTCAGAAGGTATGGCTCCCTGCATGTTGTCCCCTCCGGGCAGATGACCAAGTCACCTTGTTTCAACAGTATCTCCATCCTTCTTTTATCCTCTTCTCTGTTCCTCGTCAACCTAACTGTCTTGATCGGTGAAATCTTTTCGGTGATTCGGCTAACACTGTATGTAACAGCCGATATACGCTGCTTGTTAAGGACTGCTGATATGTAAATTGGGTCTAGCAGTGTTCTGTGGTTGCAAATAAACAGCCTGCCTGAATTATCACCACATTTATTATCGACATCGTTACATTGGTTAACCGAGGCCTCAAAAGAAACCCTAGTTTTCATTCCAAAAATTGCCCCAATGAGTATGGATATATTGTATGGCAAGCAGACAGAGACAAGGCTTCTAATGAGGCTTAGGAGTATGCCAAGTGGGAGCCACATGTACATAGCTAGTGCAGCAAATGGGGTAGGCCTGATGGCCAATCTGCCATCATGGAAAATAAGAGGTTTTAGATACTTGTCTCTTTGCAATGCATGCCATTTCCTCTTCGCAGCTTCATTCACAAAGTAAAAATCCTGTGAATTATAGTAAAATACATGAGATAAAAAATTTAATTATATTCTCTTGCATTTTATCACTTCTTATTTTTCATCGCATATCACTATTAGATTTTCAGTATTAAACAATTATGAACCACATCAAAACAATTTCCGGTTCCACATTTATATGATGCCGCCATATATATGTTAATTAAACTAGCATGTATATGCATTCATATATATGTTATATGCAACAAAATTAGCTAGAAACTTAATAAACCGTTTATTAATTAATTTAGAACCAAAACAAGATAAGGTTGTATATAGTATATACTTCACCTTGCAACTAGAGAAAAGTTGGTGCTGAGATCTCATGCCAGAGCATCCTAACCCTACAAATTCTCCAAAAGGTAACCCTAATTTCCTCTCCAATCTCTTTTCCACCATGGTAAATCCTGTGTAATATCCACCCACAGTTTTTACCTCTTTTCCCACAACCACTTCCATTCCCTTTATGTACTCCCTGACAAATGTTTCCACCATGACACGTGGCATTCTCGTAACACAAATGATAGAACATGGCTGTATCTTAGACCTAATCACCTCTAACCCCTCCATCCCTACATCCTCTAACAAATGCTTGGGTAAAACTGCCCTTCCAACCCTAGTTACCTCCTCCTCTTTCAACCCACAAAAGGAGATTATAGTCAAAACCCTAATTGTCATATCTTGGTTCAACAAACATATAAATGGATAAATACATAAGAGAATAATGCCTCTAAGAAAACTACCAGCCTCTAGTGCAATAACCATGAAGTAGGGAAATGTTAAGTTGGATCTAAACAGAGCTCCTTCTAAGTCTAATACTAGGGTTTTCTTATCTTGGTAATTTTGTATTTGCTCTAGTAATTTTTCATGGACTGGTTTAGGTCTAGGATAGCATTTTTGTAATTTTGGGTTACTTCTGTGCTGGTCAGCGAAGAAGAGACTCCTTAGTAGGAGAAGACATGATGCAAGAAATGATTTTGGAAGGAAGATTGTTGATGCCATATATTGAAATTAGTTTGATCGTTTTCTCTTTCTCTCTTTCTCTCTTTCTCACTTTCTAATATATTTCTGGTACTAGATTGATATTTTGTGAAGGTAGGTTACGTGATGAAAGAGGGGGTATATATAGGCTAGCCAGTCTGGGATTAGTTAAAAAGGAATTAGTGAAAACAATATAATATTGAATGATTTAGTGAGCCTGAGTTTTTTGTGGAAATTAGACATCTAATAATTTAAATGGTTAGTTCTACTAATATTATATATGTTCCAGAAATACTATTTTTTAAAGAGCAATTATTCAAAAAGAAGAAAACACATGACTTCATTGATGCAAACACAAACACACACGTACATGTCTTTACAAACACGGCATGATAGTCACATCACAGCACGTTTTGCCTTCTCTCGATGTCAGCTTCACATGGTCAACTTATATATAACTTCCAATTAATAAACAAGTGTAATTAAATTCAAAAGGTTTATTATAAAATTAGTTAATTAATTAATTGCACCCACAGTTTTATATCTGCATATGACATATGGTACCTAGGTTTGACGCTACCTAACATCAGACCAGGATGTTTGGTATGGTTGGTAAGTAAAGAGATCAACTGCATTTTCCAAATTATTGATAATTTAGCTTTAGCTTTGATTCCTTTATTACTTGGTAACTAGCCGCCTAGCTAGCTGGCCTGTTCAACATAGAGGTGTAAATTTCTATTGAAAAGTAAGATTTGTAAAGGCCTGTTTAGCCTAACTACCTAAAGTGGTTATGTTAAACATAGGGGCCTTATTGTAGGGTTATTATTAAATTTGATTACTTTTCTTTAAGGTGGACTTACCTAGTACTTTATCATCTTTTGCATTGCATTTCACTATGTGTGCTTGAAAAAGCCAGTTTAGTGTATACATGAGCTCAACTTTTATATATGTAACTTTTCTTACAGAGAACTGTAATATATGTATGGAGTTCTAAATCGGGTGGCATAAGATGCACCACAATGGTTGCATGTCGTAATGTCTCAAAGGAGATATCGCATGGAAAATCATGTCAATTTGGCGAATGAAATTAGCCGCGATAACATAGTTACGAGAACGCAATTATATAACATGACTTGTATATATTGCGTAACGTGTTTATTTTTATAATAATGTGTCTTTCTTCAATTGAAAATAATAATACATTACAATATGAGAATCAGTATTTGATCTAGTTAGTAGTGAAACATGTCAGATATTATTTACTGAATCTAGATCTATATTCGAAAATTAGATATGAATATCCGATATTTGAATATCCATGTGGATAGTGGTACAGATATCTTGAATTTTAATTATCTGTATCTGAATAGTAGATATATGCTATATAATTTATTGAGGGTTCAAATGCTTTCATTTTTTGTGCCTCCACCATGTTTTCATTTTTTAAAACTTTAATGACTCAAAATTTAAAACTTAGAAGTCAAAATAAAACCATTAGATGTGATCTATGTTATTTTCTCTATGTACTCATACAAAATTATGATATTTCAATTTTATTTTTATGTAAACCAATAAGTTCAAAAATCAACGTCTATAAATCATCCACATTAATGTGATTTTTACAAGCTCTTGATAACAATCAAAATAAAATTAAAATATCATAATTTTTATACAATGGATAAATAAAATGATGTAGATCATACCCAATGGTTTTATTTTTACTTTAAATTTTTAAATTTTTAATTATTAAAGTTTCTAAAAATGAAGGCATAGTGGAGGCACAAAAAATGGAGGCATTTGAATCCTCCTCTAGTTTAATATATATTATGGATTACACTACAAAAAATAGACCACTATCCGCGAGGGTTAAAAGTAACTATTCCCGAGAGTATATCGATAGAAAATGCTTTTATGAGTATATTGGTGTTACCAACAGGAGTATTTGCAAAGATACCATCGGTAAAATCACTTTTACCCTTGCGTATAGTGACACATTTTTGTATTAGGAAATCTTTATGTATATATCTACTCTAATATCTGATCCATATCCGTATGTATCCATCTAATAACTGATCTATATCCATATCCAGAAAAAAAAAAAAGAAAAAAAGAATAGATACGGATATGGTTTTACCACTATCTGATCCGTTTTCACCTCTAGGTCTAGTGACAATGGCAATGGCAATGCCCTCCGTATATGAGACAATCCTTTATGATAAGGATATTAAATAGTTCAGTGACTTGATCTCCAAACTTTTACTTAAAAACAAAGCATAATACATCACGCAAATTGATCTAGTCATTTCATCTCCTCACATCACATGACTAACTTTTTTCAATGAAACTAATTAAAAGTATGAAAAAAAAATAGTTCAATGTGAGACGTCACAGTAAGTGGAGGATTGAAGTTAAGTGAATGGGGGACAACTGACCCCCATTTAATTTAAATTTTTTTATTATTATACTTCAATTTTTATATAGTTTGAAGTAAAATACTAAGAGTAGCATAAAATTGATTTTCATACGCAACATGAAAATTTTATATAATTGACTTACATTCATATATGATCTCTATAGTTTGAAAGTCTAGCTCTGTTTCTAACCACAGTGTAAGTAATATGATCATTCATGTGACTTAATTATCATTCATTATTTTGATCATGTCACAGTACTTGAAAAAAAAAAAAAATTGATCACATCGTTTTTCTTTTCTTCACTATAGGTAATCGCACGTGATGGGGCCACATGCATCTTCTAAGTGCTTCAATATATATGTAATCGCATTTTATATTTTTCCATTATTAATATGTAAACATGAATATGTCCTGTACAGATTCGTCGATCGTTAACTAATAAGAGTTTTCATAAATTGAAATTATTGTCTTTTTCTTTTCTTTTTTTCTTTTTTTTCTTTTTTAGAGCTTGTTGTGTAACATGAAATGAATTTTGGCTGGGAAGCTGTTTGACCAAGATATATGTAGGGACACAGAACCAAAAAAAATAAAAAAATTAGTTCAAGTTATAATTAAGTGCTTCATTTTGTGGGGTCCACTTTTTAGTGGAAGCTATAACTTTGAGGAGAAAATTTCTAAATAATTAATAAAGAGCAAAACAACAACTGCTGTAGGTAGGAATGTACGTAAATGTAAATTTGGAAGTTTGTTAAATGAAAGCTTTTGTTTTTCCTACCAATTTCTGAATTTCTCATGCCTTGTCAGCAGTCTTATATTCTCATATTTTATTAATTAAATAATAGTTTAATTGTAACTTATTGTCATCCACGAGGGTATCGTTGTGGATACTTCTGTTGGTAATACAGACACTCAGTTAAAACACTTTTCTATTGGTATACCATTGTGGATAGTCACTTTCTACCCTTGCGGATACTGTTTCATTCTTATAATAATGGCCAATTATACAATGAACAAGGCACAAATGGATTTTTTTCATGTTGATTATTTTGTAGTCAAGAATGTGGCAAGTTAGAAAAGATGGCTTCGATCGATATAGTAAAAAAAAATCTTAAATAATATCCATATTAAACCTGCATTTTTCTTTTTCGAAATTCAACAAATTATTGAATTGTACACCATATGTTATTAATCCCATATAATTTTTATTTTATTTTTGTTAATTTGTACAAATATTAATATTTTTTTCATTATAAACAAATTAAGTAACACTCTTCATTAATTATGTTCATATTATGGCTTATCACATTTTATAGCTTAACAAATAATTCCCGAATTTTGTACTTAATTGAGAAAATAATATTCCAGAAAATCCTCATTTGCTACTCGTCTATCTAATACCAATTTTAATAATTTTTCTCTATTAATTTATGTGGATAAATTGTTTCCTCAGGAACAAAATTCATAATATGAGAAAAAATTTTAAAAAAAATTGTAAATATTTATACCTAGAGCCCATGTATTAATTAGTTGATTAGTTGCTTTGTTGTGTAGTATGCATCATATCAAATTAGTGGGACATGACATGGCATTAGTTGAGCTTGATTCTGACAAATCGCTCTCCATATCAAATCTGAACTAATACATTATTAGGTCAATCATAGCGACACCAAAGAACAAAACAAGATCTAGGATTCTAGGTGGCTTTCAGAAAAAGAAAAAACATAATTAATGAAAAGTCAACTACATGACAAAGAAAAGATATATAACCATAGTCAGCAAAAGGGGAAATGTAGGTTACCAATAATTAACACTGTTTATAGATTGCTTGACAAGGTTCACAAGCACTTCCATGAAGTCCCTTTCCTCCCTTTATTTTATTAATTTTGAATAGAATTAGAGAATATTTTCGTATATTTTTTCTAGACAGCACACCCTCATGATCATATGCATATTTCTCTAATCTAAAAATATCTAAATATTACACTGAAGGTAAGCAAATGTTTTACAATCTTCTGCCTTGCTCGCCACTCTTACTCTGATATTCTATGACTCACGTCAACGTGTCATGGTATATATTCTGACAATAACATATATTTTGATTATGAAGATTAGTTTATTTACAAGGTTATCTTACCCGATAACTTTTGGATTTTATAGTTTTTTTTATGGCCTAGTCCATATGATATTTTGTGATTTGCAGAGATTGACAACTTGAGATTATGTGTTGTTAGTTTAGATATACCAAATGTGTTAAATTTGATTTTGTTACTGATATTTTAGCAATTAATACTTAGTTTAGGATTTCACAAATTCGTTTCAAGCGGTTTTGCATAAATAATAGAATTATAGTTTGAGTGAGGCTACAGTACTATGCACATCGCACTTTAGTTTGTACTACGGATTCATATCTTTATTTTAAAAATTTAAATAGTCAATCCAAACTGTTTATCATGATTTCAATATAAAAATGTACTTGAAAACCATATTTTACATTTTTTTATAATTTTGCTACTATTTTTTATAAATAGATACAGAAATCACTACTTTCAAAATGGTATATATAGAATCTTTAGATCAAGTGATTTTCTTACTTTCTACAAAAAATAGTATAAAAATTTTAAAAATGTAAAATTTGACATCCAAACACATTTTTCATATAGAGCTCATATAAAACTTTATTGGAATTCATAACTCAAAATTCGTCTAAATCTAATAAATATCTTTGAAATTCTTGTAAATCCAGTAAACGTCAATAGAACCTATTCCAATAATTCAATGTTGTTATTAATTGATACTTGAATAAAACATTTGTTTTATATTTCCACATGACGTGACAACTCCTATAAAATTGTCTAATAAGCAAGCTACATTGATGATTAATTTACATTATCACGTACTAGTAATAAACATTATAATATGTAATTGTTTATAAGACATTTTTAATTGAGCAAAATCACATATATTATTAATTCCTTAGAAGAAAAAGATAATTCACATCTCAGTACAAAACAAGTTTCAAAAATGCAAAACTGTTTAAAACTGTAAACAGTTTTGCAAAAGGGACAAAAATAAACTTATTTTTTTCTAACGCACACTGAGATTATACAAAATGTTATCTCTAATATACAAAAAATTACACAAAATTAAATTTATGCACACCCATTTAAGTAAAAAAAAAAACAAAGTGAAAAAAGAAGCAATTTAAAGACAGGCATCAATAGATAGTATCAAATTGTCATGGGAAGGATCTTAGGAAGAAGCGGGATCCGTGGTTTGATTGCCCAAGAAGCCATCTCCTCAGATTCATGAGGTAGAATGAAAGGCAAAGATATCTCTCTTATCATTAGATCCCCACAAAAGGGGCACTCACTTGCCACTGCTTCATCCAATTGTGTCCGTATCTATGCATGTTACACCATCAGCACTAGTACTAAATTAAGGACCCTCTTTTGTAGAAATACTCAGAAATTATCATGTTTGATTGTGGAGTAAACCCCTTACTCTACACTTAGGTCATGTTTGGTTGTGGAGTAAAATTAATAAGGATTAAATTACTTGCTCCAATTTACTCCTCATATTTTACACCTCGTTTAGTAGTTTAAGTTATAACTTAAATTAATCCACTTGAAGGAGTAAGATGTTGGGAAATGTATCTCTGCCTATGACGGTGGGCCCTACAAGTGGAGCAAGTTGGGGAGTAAGTTACTCATGATTAACTCACCTCTTACTCCATCTTACTCTGATTTTACTCCTCAGCCATCAAACGAGGAGTAAAATAGGAGTATGATGAAGTTAATCCGAAGCAAGTTGCTTCACTTATCCTGACGGATTATTTTACTCCACACTTACTCCGCATGTAGGGCCCACTGTCATAGACAGATTTTCATTTCCCAATATCCTACTCCTCCAAGAGGATTAATTTAAGCCAAACGAGATATAAAATATGAGTAATAATATGAAGCAATTTAATCCTCATTAACTTTACTCCACAACCAAACATCACTGGTAAGCTTAAGTTTGTACTAGCTATGCTTATCAAATCTAAATTTTTTAAGTGTATCAACCTTATCAATTGATGTGGTGCTCAAAACGGGTTCACCAGTTGGGTCATTTGCTGACCTATTCTCCATCAAACTCAGTTGCTTCTGGAGGTCTAGTATGTATGCAGCCTATATCAATCATTAACATGTCAGAATTATATATATATATATATAGATGTATTTTGAGTAAGGCTATGGCACTTTGCAATGGATCCATATCTCTCTTTTCTAAGTTCAAACAATTGATCTAAACCGCTCAACATGATCTCCATATGAAAATGTACTTCGAGAACTGATTTTACTCCTTTTAGAACTTGTATACTTTTTTTTAGATAGGTAGAAATTCACTACTTTTGGATGGTCCAGAATTTAAGATAAGGTGATTTTCTACTTTAAAAATATAGTAAAAATAATAATTCAGAAGTACTGTGCATAGCACAGATTAGTCCGTTCTATGAATCAATATCTCCATTTTTAAAGTTTAAACAGTCGATCTGAACCATTCAACACGATTTTCAGATCAAAATATGCTTGTAGACCATATTTTATATTTTTTAGAATTGTTTTTCTATTTCATATGGAGATCGTGCTTAACTGTTCAGATCAACCGTTTGAACTTAAAAACAGAGATATGCATAGTACCATAGCCTCAATCATGTATATTTATCGGGTGTAAAACATAGATAGATCAATAACTACTTACTTGAGCATGAGTTGTGCAACGTGTGACATGAGCAATCAAACAAGGCGAATGGAAAGCATGGCTACAAGGGAACACATAAAGAGGCGCTATATTCCCACCTGACATGTAACTACTTGCAATCTGTTGTGCCCCCCTCGTCCCCAAAATTTTGCGTTTGCACACCCCACATTCTTCGTTTCTATCAATGACTATGTACCTCTGAGAAAGGGCATTTATGTCATTCCTGATGTTATCAGCTCCACGTGTTGCATCGTGCATTTCATCTTTTAACTGCTCTATTTGATTCTTGTACCCTTTCAGCGATTTGCATATCTCATCCTAATACAAAAGTGTTGGTCAAAGAAACAGGAATCAGAGTAGTACATATTGTGTGTACTATGAGACACAAGTTCAAACTGAGAGGTTTGTGATTAATTGGATTTAGGAGTTAAAACCGAATTAAAATAGCCAAACCAGAATTTTATTCGGTTTTCAAAAAGAGAGATTAAATAGTGAAACCAAAATTTCGGTTTGTTTGGTTCAACTGAAATAAGAGAGATTAAATTTAAAAAGTTCAAAACTCAATACATACAAATATACATTTAATAATCATAAAAATAAATATCAAGATATATATCAGTCAAACTGAAATAAGAGAGATTAAACTGAACCAAATATAAATAACCGAAGTAACTATTAAGTAAATATCAAGTAAATTTTGGTTTGTTTGGTTAAACCAAAATAAGAGAGATTAAACCGAACCACATAAAAAACCGAAGTAATTCAAAAAATCAACCAAACCGAACCATTTAAATAGAACCATTTAATCCAAAATTTGTTAGTTAAGTTGAAAACCAAATAAATCGGATCCAATGAATACCTCTAATTGGAATTGTCTTACCTTAAAGTCATCAATCAGAACGAAGTCAGGGAAGAAAGGCAATATATCCTCTATACTTAAGAGATTGTTATTAGCCTCAGAAAGGAAATCGACAACTTTCTTTATATTCTCTCTCTTGGTGCCTTTCTCTTGTTGGATCACATGCTTTGCAATCATCAACCATAGTTTCTTTCTTAATTCTTCATCCTCTTCTACCTTATCTGCCTCTGCTTTTGCCAGATCTAGGTCAACCTTTTATAGAAAAAGTTTAAATTATTATTCAAACATTAATTCACACACTTCACAATTAGATAAATTGTTATAGAGTTAGGACATGGTACTATGCATAGCGTGGATTGGTCTATACTATGGAACAATATCTTTGTTTTCATAGTGCAAATAGTCGATATGAACTATTCAACATGATTTTCATATGAAAAAAGTACTTGAACACTAAATTTTACATTTTTAGAACTTCTTTTACTATCTTTTTAGATATGTAGAAAATCACTACTTTTGAATGGTCTAGAATCTTTAGATCAAGTGATTTTCCACCTACCTAAAAAATATAGTAAAAATCAATCTAAAAAAATGTGAAATTTACTATGAATGTACATTTTCATATGGAGATCATGTTGAATGGTTAAGATCGACTGTTTGGACATTCTAAACAAAGACATGATTCATAGTACAGAACAATTTGTACTGTGCATAGTACCATAGCCTCATTCATTGTTATAAATCATACATCATCATGAACACCCACAGTAAAATCGGAAAATAGTACCTGAAGTGAAAGAGCAACGGCCTCCTCATGCATGGACATCATGCTGTAGATACGAACACATGCATGCATGCGTTTCTCTTTCAGACAAAGCCACAATGCATATTTTGGATCATAAAAGAACGCTGGCCCACTTGTACTTCCTTTTGAATGCTTCATGTCCAAAAATTGCAACAACTGGGTCTCATCATCCTGTTTACATTACATGCATACAACCATATGTCATTGTTCGCATGGATGCATTTTATTTTACGATAAAAAGGTAGAAACAAGCAAGAAGAATAGTGACAAAAAGAAAGAACCTTCATTGCATATAACGAAAGGAGCAGATTGTGCACCCCGGGATCCTCATTGTGTAAATCCTTAATGCAAAATTCCAAGTACTTTATAACCTCGTGTGTCTCATTCCTGTAATAATTGCTTAATAACATTAATAAAATCATAGCAACCCATAGAATATAAAAACATACAGTAAGAATCTATATTCTCATACATACTTAGCATGTGGTTCGTTTGTATAACGCATCATAGCAGGAATGAGTTTTCTCGGGTTCAACATGGATCTTGCCATCATCCATGACTCAACCGTCTCATACGGATCAAGCATTATCAGATCAGGTGCAAATTTATACTGCCAATAAAATTTGAGTATATACAGAAGCTTTAAGAAGCCATTAGATTATATAAAAAAATGACCAAATGAAAAGGCAAAAAACAAATTCAACCTGAAGTTCTACAGGCACATTTGGTCGTTGAAGTACCTCCAGTGCTTTCTTTGATTCCCCTTGCTACAAAAATTCAAAACCTTGCATTTAGTTTTAACATCACATTCTCTCGTATACCTTCAACCAATCGGTTCGGTTAAAACTGAATTAAAATTGTCAAACCAAAATTTTATTCGGTCTTCAAAAATCTAACTGATGTAATTCAAGTAAATATCAAGTAAATTTTGGTTTGTTTGGTTGAACCGGAATAAGAGGGATTAAACCAAACCAAATATAAAAAAAGGAAGTAATTCAAGAAGCCAACCAAACCGAACCATATAATTCAAAATTTGTCGGTTTGGTTGAAAACCAAATAAACCGGATCAAATGAACAACCCTACCTTCAACTTAATTAATGGACAGATTTGGCATGGGCAAAAAGGTAATTTAGCACAACAGATTGGTTGGATCTGACAGGTTAATAGGTGGGGACTAAAAGTTCCCTAACATTTACTATTCATTTATTAACCAAAAAGCTTATGATACTTATACTTGCTCTGGTGTGCCTCTCTTTCTAGTTTTTTTATTCCCTCTAATTATATATACTGTACAATAAAATTCAAGTATGGTGGCCATAGTTCTGTATAAACAGGAAGAAATGAGACTTCAAAATTTTGAAATGATTATCATGTGTTGTCAGGTTATATAGAAAACCTGAAAGACAATGCACAATGACAAAACCAAACAATCAAATACGCAATCCAATTAACTATACAGAAACCTACACGTGGTTCTAGAGTACTTGCATACAATTAATATTACTGAAAATTACCAAAAGATTAGTTATTTATTAGTTATTGCCATTGAACGACTCTTTTCTCTAATATGATGATGAAAATCAAGAGCAAAAAAATAATAAAAGATATTCCATTCTACTATTCTTTAATGTTTAGATCACAATGCATGTATTGGAGCAAATACCTTGATGTAGTGATGAATGACTATTTCATACTTATCCTTCAAGCTAGCAAAATAGACAAGCTCATCTTCTCTCCCATAACTGCATTTATTGAGATAAACCTACACTACTTAATATTCTTCATTATTTGCATGCATTTTATAAGAAATAACAAACAGGTAACCTCTCAAGTAATTTCATGGTGGTGGCCTCATCCAAGACGTCTTTATTGTCACTAAGAAAAGCACGAATTTCTTGTACAATTGACTCATATTCCGAGCTATCATGCTCTTTACCAGCATTTGTGCCATCTTCTAGCAAAAGCCGATTAATCTATAGAATATAAAAAATAATTAGAGTTACAAAAGAAATATAATAAGAAAAAAAGTGTTGAGTCAAATGTATTAACAAAAAGTACAAAAAATTAACCTTGTCTAAGTAAAGTTCGGTGACCCATGTAGAGATCATAGTGATTTGAGACTTGTCTTCTCTTGTCAAATTATCCAGCTTAAAAAGTAGAAAGGTTCTCAAGGCATCCTGTGTTCAGATAGATACAATGATACTTGCACTTAAATCAAAGAATTAAATTGATGAGTGCAAAATTAATTTATAAATTAATTAGGGTTTTACTTGGAAAATTACCAAATATCTTATTTTAGGTTGTGTTATTAATACCATTTGATACTCAAAACTGTCCCTATGCAGATGTAATGATTGAAGCTAGGTAGCACAGGACATATTTAAGTTGCTATGAGATTTATCTATACAGTTTCAAAAGGATTCTTGAGCATGCACATATTTAACTTGTATCAAGAACCGCGTCTAAATGTAATGATAGGTCCTAGGACTAGTAACAAAATCAAATCAACTAACATTAACAATAAAAAAAATGAAAAAACATACATAAAATACATAAGAATTAAAATAGGGTATATATACCTGCTCTCCAACAGTGATAAACTTCAAGGTGATCTCTTCAAAAGACATGACATAGTTCATCTATAAGAAAAAAAAAAAATAAACGTCATCATCACATCCCAGTGAATCCACATAAAATTAATAAACCCTATTTTCTTAATTTTTGTACAAGGGAGCATTATCAATCAGACTATAGCTAACCTTAGCATAGAAAGAAGCTGCTCTGTAGTAATCTTTCATGGCAAATGCAGCATCAGCCTTTACAGAGTAAGAACAGCAGACATATAAATCAGGTCTTTAGAAAAGGATATTAGAAGTAGAATGCATAACTTATTTTATCACTAACTAATGTTGCTTATTAGAATATGTTTAATAATGTCACGTCAGTTTGCAATGGACACTTGCCAAGATGTAAAACTTAAAAAATTACAATTAAAATTGTATGAATGGAGATTGTTTGATATTTATGAAAAGATAATTACTAAAATTGTTCGTGTGACAAAAAATGGCATCCTTTACAATTTCAAAGACAGGGTTCAAATGCACCATAATTTTCCTGCTACAAAATGCTCCCAATTCTGAACCTCATCAAAATTCGTGCAGATCAGAGTGCTCGTAAGGGCTTGGAGTCGTGGATATCTCTTTGTTGTACAGGTACAGTTCAAAGATTACAACTTTCTTTTAGTGTGTTTTAGTTGAACTTTTTTCTGCACCGGTCAGAATCAAATCGTACCAGTAAGAGTAAGGTACAGTTTTACTCCAATTTGCAATATATCTAACATGTACCAAAACAAGCTTGATTATCTGTGCGATTGACTCGAACTGCAAAACTGACTTAAGTTGATTTCTTTGTTCATTTAATCAAGCTAAATTTTGCAATTGTGATTCAATTAAGATTGACATTGACCATTAGTTTTAATATCATGCTTCAGGTAAGCTTTATATGAGGTAGTCTCATTTTTTCTTGAAGAGTTCAAAGACATTTGGCAAAGCTCCTCCTATTATTCACAATAACTGAAGCATAGAGAAGAAATCGAAGCAAAAAGGAATGAATCAATAGCTTTTGTAACCTTTAGGAAACATAGATGAATTCTTAAGGTTATGAAATATTGTCATGTTGTGCACTTTAAGTGGGGGCATTTTGGTCATTTTTGTATATGTGGATGCTCGATTGTGTAAATTTGTATATGCATCTGTGTATTTCATATTCTACTTAATATGCTACGGTATTCCACGGACATATATACAACAATTGTTCAATCGATGGTTTAGTTAAACAGAATTGCAGGGTTACATTACTACTTCACATGTTTGATTAGTTTCATATCAAGTCTAAATTTAATTCAAGCATGTTAAGTGTTTCAGCCATAACTAGCTTTCATGGTACCATTTAGTATTATCCTATAAGGTCCAATACTTATGAAATATGAATGTGTACAAGTCCAAATATCAACTCTAATTTTAATTTAAGTACGTTAAGCATCATTTTACTTATACATGATAATATGCTATTAGATGTTGCAAATTGCACCCCCACAGTTCAAGCATGGATGAGAGAAAGAAAAAGACAACAACAAAAATAAAAAATGGTACTAACTGTCATTATAAAGCAAAGAGACAGTGAGAAATTGAAACTGGTAACAGCTATCTAGCCCCCTTCTTTTTTTCAATTGAAATTAGAAATTAAATAAATTTGTTTCTAAGAATTACACATTTGGTCTCTCATATAGAAGTGCGGAATAAGCTTTGTTGTATATTTGCATTGTACAGTTGTTCATATAGTGCGAATTTATACATAAGTAACTTTTTTCTCAATTGGTCTTAAACATTAAGCTCTGTTTACGAAAATAGTAAACTGATATTAGTTCAAATCCAAAGCTCTGATCCGCACAAATTTTGGTGCGAATCTGATGATCCAGATTTTGGAGTATGTTTGGAGCATAAAATGTTGCTTGCATATAATATTTTGAGCACCTCCTCGAATGCACAACTTATTTTGTCACTAACTACTGTTGCATTTAATGTAAATGTGCATAAGTTACCTGAACTAAGTAAACTTGATCTCTTTGGTACTGGCTACGGCAATTTGACAAGGCAACTGCATAGTCCCCCTTGTCCAAGTAAACTCGCCACATGTCACGTCCCTCATCTTGAGTAGACACCTGTACACACAACTCAACCGATTTATTTCACAAAATTAGGGTTGAAAATGCCTAGCCTCTATCTTAAACAAGAAAAAAGTTCATCTCAAAGTAAAACTGTCTCAGTTGGTACGGTACCAGGTGTATACTGGTACTGACTGAAGTCTTCAGGTTTTGCAGAAACTATGTTTTTTCATGCAATGGCCAATGTATCGGAGACAATACTTTGATATTTTGGGTAGAAGGGTTAGGTTTAAGTTATCCTATCAGTAATGAAACGGACCATCTTGGCCTTTTTTTTCAAAAAAATAAAAAGCAAAACTAAAAACTGAAGTTACATACAGGAGGGGCAAACCTGGAAAACAGAATTGTCATCATACACAAAAAATACTCCGGCGCTGGGGTCACTACAAATCCCAATGATTCCTTTGGATGATTCTCGATCAAAACTAAGTTCCTGTACTACTTGCTGACTTATTCTGTTAACAACCTGATATTCCATAACATTTCTTAACTAATTTATTATTTTGAAATTACTCTCAGTTAATTGTTAGAGCATATATAATTTGAGGTTATCCGTTCAGAAAACTACAAAAGAAAAAATTCCATACCTTAACCTTGTCTCCTATGAGCAGGATAAAATGGAACTCTGAAACTGCAAGGGATTTTGGTTTACTAACTTCACCTGAGCCAGGTTCACTCAATTTTGAATAGTCCAAAAGGCCCTTATTTTCAACAAAGTTTTCGTCCCCACCTGAAGAACTAGTTATTTAAAAAGTATAAGCAAGTCACACAAAAACACAAAAAAATAACTATAGTTTTTTTTTTTTATAAGTTGACAGTTAAACAGAAGACACTGATTATACCTATGCTGCACTCCAAAATTGAGATCTCCATAATAAACTCCAGCACCAGAAAGCCAACCAAAGTGCTTAGCCCTTCTTTGTACAATGTAATAATGCAATTCACTACATTTAAAAGCAAAATATACAGAAATGATATTTCTGAAACCACTCAAAAACAATGGTATGCATGAGTTACAGAAAAAAGAAAAAACAATATACAAAGCTTATATACACACCTATTAGGTATTTCTCCAGGGAGCTCCATGAAGTGTATTCTCCTTTCGGCATATCTGGCAAACACAGTCTGCAACCAAATAAAAAGAAAGAAACAAAACAGCAAGGGAATATCAGCAAGTATTACCAGTAAACCTAGGCTTAGAGAGATTTAAAGAAATGGATTGCAAATAGCACTAACTTCTAAAGAACCAATGCCTGTGAAAGAGTAGAGACGGGTAGCAGTAACAGCCATCACATAAAACCTGGTGGAATTGCCAACAGAAGCTGTTTCCATCTAAACAAGCAACACAACACAACACAACACTATCATTATACAAAACTATTAAATCTCAAAGTAATTTGTGTAAGCAAACACAAAGCGAACAGCACCTGTACACCAGTAATAGGTTCTCTTGGATCCGTCAACTCAAACAGTTGCTTTACATACTTCTCCCTCTTTTCGGCCTCATCCACTGCCATCTCAAACAACTGCCCGTTTTGTGTCCCTAGTATCACTTCCTTTGTTGAAGCTGCATTATTCAAATCAATCTGAGTGAAACTATGGTACTATGCATGGCGCATATTGGTCCATACTATGGAAATATAAAAAGAAGAGAGAAGATAAACAAACCTTCAGTGATGAGTTGGCGGTTCCAAGCAACAGCATTGACAAGTAGGCCCTTGAGGCGAGGGAGGGACTTCGGCTTGGCCCACTTGGCATGCATGTAAAATGTCTCTGCTACCCCTGATATGACCACTGTGGCAATGCAGTGACTACCCCCCGGGTCCACAAACACCCGGTGCACCGGTTGTTCACCCGGGCGGCCCGGTGCAAAATCTAAATCTGATATATTTTATTTTTATAAATTAATTAAGGGAGAATTTCATGTATGCCCCTAAATAACATCGAAATTACATATTTCTCCCTCTAAAGTTCATCATATCATATTTACCGTTCTAAAATTCAAAAACTCACAAATTTACCCATTATAATGTCTTTTCTATTAAAACACATTTTAAATTTATAAAATACCCATTTTACGATTTATTAACAAAAATATATGTAGAGCATGTTTCAGAAAAATGTCCAAGTCTTCTAATTGGCCGGTTTCCAAGGGAAAATATGTAATTTCTCTACTTCTAATGCTTACCCAAGCATTTACCTAAATGTCACTGGGTGAGCATCATAAGAGCATCGTTAGTAGAAAAATTACCTATTCGCCCTCTGAAATTAATCAAGTAAAATGAAAATCTAGAGATATTGAATGAGAAGGAAACAAGAGAGAGAGAGAAAAAGAAGTACTCTGAGTGTCGCCGAGGTTAAAATCGTGACGGATGATCCAGCCTTTGGAGGTGCCTAGAAGGAAGACGTCATTACCGGCAGCCATTGACGTGACGACACCGTGGCCCCTGGCAGCACGGCTCTCCAGTGGGTCCACACTGAACAATTGCCCCGCATCCATCGTTCCGACGAACTCACTCACGCTATCAATTGATGATCGGAAGAGAGATCGGGGCCAGGGTTCAGTCAAGTAATTTCTTTTCGTTGATTAAAACAAAAGAGAAGATGGGTTTTATATCAATTCGCATTCTCTGAGATATCACAAACTTTGAATGTTTTCCTGGAAAATCTCAACCGTTCAAATAAGTTCTACACGAGTCTCAAAGTACAAACAATACTGGCCCCTACGCTATCCCCGTACACGTCGATCAAGCAAAAGTTAAGATATCTCAGAGAATTCCTACTCAACTAGAGATAATAATGTATCCCATTTCAACCTCACTCTTTTCTATATTTAATCCATAATTAATCTGTTACGAAATATTGAATTTACATTTTTGTAAGGTTACTGGGCCCAATCCAAATAGAAAGCCGTCACCACTTAATGGGCCGTAAAAGTTTCAGTTCTCATTGAATGAATCGGGTTCCTCCAGCCCACATGTTCTTACTGAGAACCAGCTCTGCCCTTCCATTACTCAATTCTCTAAGCACAGAATTCATATCACGTAACAGAATATTTCTGATTAGTCTGGATCGTTGATCTTTCTTCCTATAAATCTCTCTGTCTTCTCGTAATGGGCTAATGGGCCTTAGCCCGTAAATAAACCCTAACAATCAAACAGTCTCTCTTTCTTTCTTCTATAAATCTCTCTCGCCGCCTCTGGTCACCATCCTTCTTCTCTTCTGTTTTCTCTCTTCGTTGTTTCCTATCGAATTTCTCTTTTGATGAACAGTTTTCATGGGCAATGATGTTTTAAAACTACCTATTTTCTGATTGGGGTTTTTCAATTCCAATCTGATTGTAAATACCAATGGATCCTTCTGAGCCACATCTTTTGAATTTCGATTTGATTTTCGTTGAGAGGATGATGATTTTGTCGGAAATAAAAACGTGTCGATTGAAAAATTCAGACTACAATTATCTGATCAACGAATTCTATACATTTTATACATTGATTTGAATCTTTGTTTTTCAATTTTGAATGTTTTGTGCACAAAAAGCCGATGCTCTGGATTGAAAATTTGAATGAATTGAAAAGGAAGGAAGCATGGTACTGTGCACATAGAGAGAAGAAAAAAAAAAGGATCTCTATGTCTGCTCGCTTTGATGCCTTCGGGCTTTGATCTTGCGGGCCTGGATTCGATCCACATCTCCCCATTTTGTCCCCCTAATTTTGTTCTCTGGAGGGATTATGTTTTGAAAATGGATTAGATGTTTTATATTTATTTAGGTAATATTTTTCAAATCGAATGAACGATTTCTAAAAATTTTGAACTGGTCCGATGCAGTTTAGTTGAAGGGAATCAACGGACGCGATACTTTTAGGAGCAAATGAGATGAGAACGGTAACTTTGTAAACCGAAAGAGGGTTGAGCCAAACGTGTCAAATGCAAAGCCTCATAATTTTGAACTGGATTTGGTTCAAGTCAGATGAAGGTGAATATTCAAGAACGTTCGATTTTTTTTTTTAAATGCCAACTAGAAAAATTCGGAGATGAGGCTTTTTTTTTTTTTTTTTTTTTTAAATGCACCTGAATAGATTCCACAAGGCTTCTTTCCCATAACACTTGAATTGATTCAATTGTTGTTAATGGGCCGTTCTCTCGCATCTTTTAAATGAATTACAAATTTCACAATGTCTTAATCAGACTAATCTTTTTCAATTTATGACGATCTTAAATTTCACAAATCACAATTTCCAATCCATGATGATCTCAAATTTTAGATCTCGACTCGATCAAACCTGAAATGATTCAAACTCGAGTCAATCTGAAGTCAAACCATTTATAATCCGACTTATTCAAATTATCAAAGGAAGTCGCAAAGAAGAAGATAGATAGGCAATTACTTGAGTTCAGATCCAGTGCATCGTCTTTATTTTTAATTTGACACGAATCTCAAAGCAGACCCGGATAATCCAAATAGATAATGAATTATTTTGTCTATTTGAATTATCAGATTTAATTAGGGTCCAGTGGCAGAGAAATGAAGAAGAAAGAAGAAAAAGATATATAAGCTGACGGGTGGGTCCATGATTACTGGCCAGCAAGAAATCCTCACAAGTGGCACTTCTCTCCAGTGCCTTCTATAACAAAACAGGACAAGATTGGAGAAGAAAGAAATGGAGAGAAGAGAACAAGGAGACATTAATTGTCACATTCGATGGTAGATAAGAAAATTTCGGTAAATTTAGTAGTTTTATTTATTTTTAATAAATATTGAAGATCAAGTTAACTTAACTATTTAATATTCATAAAAAATTTATCCTTTCAAATTTTGGATCTATAACCTTCTACACGAAAAATATTGTTTTTACCACTAAACTAAAAGTTGATTCTCACAGTAATTCTATTCTTTCTTCGTAGCTAAACAATTCACTCATCTTAATCAATTACAAGTTTTCTAATCATGCATATATCGCACAGGATATTTAATCGACCGTTTCTAAAAATAAATATATGTGGATGGTAGTGTGTCCCATCACTGGTGTCACCTGTACAAATTCTGGTGAATTTTTTTCATAAACCATAATTAATAAAATGAATTTTATAGAACTAATATGATTAGTTTTTTTTTTTTTCAAAAACCATAAGGACCGTATGGTTCCTACGGTCTCTAAATTTTTTTTTTCCAGACTGTGGGAACTACATGGTCTTACCATTTTTTTTTTTTTAAAAAACAGAATTTTTTTTAAAAATTTTTATTTTTGTATTAAAATATTACAAATATTGAATATATTTCTTTGAAAATAGATGAAATATAATATAATTTGATTTATTAGAAAGACTGCAACAAATAATCCGGATCAATATTTTTCAGATCGGATTTTTCGTAGCTGTAAGAAAAAAATTAATATATTTCTTTGTGTTATTGAAAAAAAATAAAATTGCTTAGATTATGAGTTATTGATCCCGGTTCAAAAGTCACTTCTAGGTAATTCAGAAAATATTGTGATCCTTCTAGTACATTTAATTTATAAAAAGTTGTATCTATTTTTGAAAAAACCAAAAAATTTAAGTTATTTAATGATTGTTATTCGAAAAGAATTCTCAAACCAGATACAACTTTTTATAAATTAAATGTCCTACAAGGATCACAATATTTTCTGAATTATTTAAAAGTGACTTTTGAACCGGGATCAATAACTCAAAATCTAAGTATTTTTATTTTTTTTCCAATTACACATAAAAAAATATATTAATTTTTCTTACAGTCGTGAAAAATCCGATCTGAAAAATATTGATTCGGGTTATTTGTTGCAGTCTTTCTAATAAATCAAATTATATTATATTTTATCTATTTTCAAAAAAATATATTCAATATTTCTAATATTTTAATACAAAAAATTTAAAAAATTTAAAAATTCTGTTTTTTAAAAAAAAAAAAAATATTTGGTAAGACCGTGCTTCCCACGGTTTGGAAAAAAAAATTTAGAGACTGTAGGAACCATATGATCTTATGATTTTTGGAAAAAAAAAAACTAATCATATTGGTTCCGTAAAATAAATTCAATTCTAGTAAATGCCATGTGCAACTAATAATTTAGAAATAGTGTGATCGGCGTGTGGGAAGGCATGCATCTTAATTTCAATTAAGAAAGAGTATTATATATATTGTTTAGTTTAGTCGCTTGTCCATATAAGCATGAAAGTCTTCGACTAGAGAGTGTACGTTCTCCTTTTCAAACCAAATGGAAGCATTTTTCATTTTATTTTTGTCTTTATTCTCAATATAGAGAACTCTTCATTAAATGGGAGCATGCTAACAGCCTAACAGTGTATAATGTCTTTAATTAAAGGTAGAATCAGACTTTGAAACTATTAGAATAAAAATTATATAATGATAAATCATATATAAAAATTATGCGAATAATTAATGAAGATCAATTACTCTAAAGTATATAAAAAAATCATACATAATTACAAAATTAAAAATAAAATAATGGGAGGTCAATTAAACCTCATTCCACCTTTATTATGTATATAATTGTTGCTAATATACACGGTTACCATGACAGTGTGTTTATTTTTTTTGTCGCTGAGATCGCGAAGGGTGTAGCTTTGTAGAAAGGCAAGATATCCTATCTATTTGGAAAGGAAATGAACCCAAAACTAATACACAATTATGTGAAGCAAAATAATGGTGCAAGAATTAAGATGATCTCCGGACCACACCAATGAACTGTTGTGACTACATGTTATGGGCGAGCAAAATCACGAGATAGACGATTCTATTAACGGCTACTCCCTAGGCAAGAAAAAAGAGAACTCTCAAGGCATTCTCACGATTGGCAGAGTTTTCCAGCTCAACTTACCTCGGGCAAACACTTGCATCTCCCTTGCCCTGGCTAAAATGCTGAGGCGACGATTCGCCAAGTTCCCGTTTGATGAGGCCAGATGTAGAAAAGCCCTTGATTTTGTACTAGAAGGGCTAATTGGGGATATCGGCGGCAATCGAGATTCTCAAACAGACAGAAATGATGGAGAAACAAACAAAGCGATGAGGGTATTTCTCATTATCAGAGAAGAGCTGATGTTAGTTTCTGAATTTTTGCATGTTAGGGGTCCAACTTATTATTATTTTACCAGCTGGTATGAAGCATACCTTATATGGTTAATTAGTAAAAAGAGTTACACATGGCTGTGGACGATGTTGGCTCATTTTTGGGCAGAGATGATGTTGTTTATCGCTCCATCCGCATCCGACAATGTCGAGGGTCATGAAAAAATTCTACCCCGACTAGCTAGAGACGTTGATCACACAACTATGGGCATTACTTATCCATGCTGGTATTATTACTAGGCCCAAACCCACTTGTATTGTTTTCAGCATATGAATAAATGCACTACTAGAATCTGTATGCGTAAAGTGTCATTAGCCCAATCATTTTTGTTTGTGATATAATAGGTGTGATAGGATTAGTTAATCTGAACTTATCTCACTAACCACTTGATTGGAGAAATCCTCGCAGAAATAGAGAGCATGAGATTTCTGGGGACAGCAACCACATAACTTGGGATTTTTGTCAAACACCTTTAAGTGCAAACAGTTTTGGTATCAGTAGTAGACTAGCAGTAGTGACACAGATAATATTAGTCTCTAAATTGATGATAAATTGGGTTAAAAAATGCTATTACGCCACAATTTTAGGTTAAAGGAAGGCAAATCGGGTTGTTACGGCCCAATAAATTTCAGAAAAAAAAAAAAGCAAATAAAAAAACAGACAAATCGTACCTAGTAGAGATGTGGGATTGATCGATACTGAGATTTAATGCAAGGCCTAGAAAAAGAGAAGCTGCAGGCGCTTTCCTCACAAGTGCAACTCCTCTCCAGTGGCTACAATAAGAATGCAGGACTGGCTGGAGAAGAAAGAAATGGAGAGAAGAGAATACACGATATGTTATTGGAGCTGTAATCCTGTTTTGTTAGGAATTCTTAATTGCATTTTACTTAATATATAATTAGGCAATTAAGGAAGGCCATAATAGGTTCATCTCATGTACGATCCAGATTTTGTTCAATGAAATCAAATAAAAAACATTAAATAATTTAAATAATATACTAATTTTTGTGCACTCAAATGCACCCTATTCTTTTTCTCCGTTTTCAAAGTCCGAATAGTCAATCCGAACCGTTAGATGCAATATATATATTAAGATCTACTTGGATACCGAATTTTATATTTTCTGAAATTTTTTTTACTATTTATTAAGCCACTTTGAAAATCGCTGATCCAATAGTCCAGAAAATGCAAAATCAGTGATTTTCAAAGTGGCTTAATACATAGTAAAAAAATTTCAAAAAATGTAAAATTTGGTCTCCAAGCACATCTTAATATATATATCGCATCTAATGGTTCGGATTGACTATTTGGACTTTGAAAACAGAAAAAAAAAATTGGAAATATAGGATGCATTTGGGAGCACAAAAATTTGGATGCATTTGAACCCTTCTCTTATAAAAAACCTTTTTATAATATACTTCATATATAATTAGGCAATTAAGGACTGCCAGTATTTTTTATCAACAAACTACATTTTTTAAAGAAAAAACCTTTATAAATAATATACTAATTATAAAAACAAATTACTGATTTAAATAATTTATACAAAATTGCCTTTTTTTTACTTTCTTCCTCTTTTTTCTTCTGTTTTCAACTTTTCATTGAGTGAGTTGTGAGTGGAAGGAGAAAGAAAACAACAATTTATAGGCTAAAATAGTAGCTATTTTAACACTTGAGAACTGTGTTGGCCGAGAAAAAAATATTTTTTCTCTCTCTTCACACTTTCGAATAGTAGCTATTCCAACATTTACAAGGAATGAAAAATAGTAATTATTCTAATTATTCTAAATAATAAAAATATTATTTAGATACACATTGCTATTCCGAATAGCTCATATTCTCAAATAGCCTTTATTCTTGCCACATCCAAACATTTACAAGGAATGAAAAATAGTAATTATTCTAATTATTCTAAATGGTAAAAATATTATTTAGGTATACGTTGCTATTCCGAATAGCTCATATTCTCGAATAGCCTTTATTCTTGCCGCATCCAAATATTTACAAGGAATGAAAAATAGTAATTATTCTAATTATTCTAAATGGTAAAAATATTGTTTAGATACACATTGCTGTTCCGAATAGCTCCTATATTCTCGAATAGCCTTTATTCTTGCCACATCCAAACATACCATAAGTAGGCGATGAATCGTTAGTTAGGAAATCATATTTGCATGTAATTAGTGCATAATTTGGGAAATTAGGCAACGAACACTCATCTTTCAAGTATGATCAAGGTGTTGTTTACTGTAATCAATTCATTGGCTGTTTTACTCAAAATTTCTTCTTCTCGGTTGTAATTCTATATATAGTTCTTTACGAGACCATTTTGAAAACTCCTCTAAATTAACATATCATATTATAATTTTATAACTAAAATATTATTCTTTTTGTTTTTGTATTTTGTTATATATATCTATTTATATACACAAAATCATCATAAAAAAGAAATTGTTGGATATGAAATCAGACTGCGAATTAGAAGAAGAGAGGATCGAGTTCATGTATTTTTTTTTTTTTAAAAAAGGCAAAAAATGGCCATTTCATTGCTGAAATATAATAATTACAAAGAACAGTTTGTATCTATCCAGCCTAATGAGTTCATTATCACTCCTGACAAACCAAAAATTGAGTAACATGCAATATAACCACCAAAGCTTGCTATTAGCAAGGCACAAAAAATATGCTAAATTTGCTAAAATGAAGTCATAAAATTTTGGCTAAGGCTAAGTATAACTATACGACAAAATTGGTGAAGCGTTTTCAAGTTCCACTATGGTAACACGTTGGCAGTAGCAGGCCCTTGCTGTCTAAATACCTCTACACCCGAATGAAAAGGTACTAGCTCCAGTGGCATGTACTGGTTCAAAGGAATGACATCTTCTATGATCGGGAGCCACTCTCCAACAATATTCTTGACTTTCTTGCTCATGTTTCCTGCCTAATAAGAACAAAGAGATTTAATTAGTAAAATCATATTTCTAGCACTTTTAATAGCACAATCATTGAAACAAACATCATTTCTATGTTTCCACAAACTCCAACTAACTGTACTAAGGATAATTAAGAATCTTGTTCTATCGATGACATCGAGAAAATAAGCAAATGCAAGTATATTATCCCAAGTTGTCCATGATTGCATTATAAATTGATTTTTTCTTAACTAAAACCAAATTTATTGAGCTAATGTACAAGTGATAAAGAGATGGTCAATCGATTCATTGTGTAAACAGAACTGACATTTGGGGTCTCCAACCCACCCTTTAATGACTAAATTGTCTTTGGTTAAGATGGTATTATGCGGAACTAGCCACATGATCGAGTTCATATATATAAACTAATTTCTTTTATTACGAAGAGAATACTATAGTGGAGTACAAAAATATTGTACATGATACAAGATACAACATATAAGTTTCCAGCAATATATATTGGTAGATGTTTCTAGATTGTACTTATTATTCTAAAACATTTATAAATTAAGGAAATTTCAAGTGAGTTTCTTACTAACCGACATTGATAAGTACGGTTTAGTATTTCTTGAATAATCTAATAGAGAAATTGGATTGAGCTTTCTCGGAATATTGATTGGGTTCTATTTTAAAGTTAGTGCTTTAACTTTAACAAAAATAATAAATGAAATTAATAAGACCTTAATTTAAAATTTCAATCATATATATAATGCTTACGTTGTAGCAACCTTGTATGATTTAGTTCGACATATTACTCAAAATAAATTATCTTTTAATTTTCGACATATTTTAATTTAAAATTATCATTTCATTTCGATACATTTACTTAGATAAACTAGTGATCTAATTAATTACACTTGAAAAAAAAATGCTTCACTAATCATAAAAGGTAATATTACGAGGAAGCACATAGTCAATTATATATACCAATTCTCATATGAAGTCTTTTGTTTCATTCACACTAATCATAAAATGTAATCTTAAGATCAACTTAATTAAGACTAGCTTTTGAAGGATTAAAATTTAATCTCACTGTTTTCGTCAAAAAGAAACAATTGGCTATTGTTTTTGCCAATTGCCACTCTTTTTTTTTTTTTCCGTAAAAGTGGGCGAAAAGCAATTGCCAATTGTTTCCTTTTGACGAAACTACTTGTGTTTATATCAATTTAATAAAAGTATATGAGTGAGGCAACTACCACGGAAAAATAATTTGGGAAACTCTTCACTGTCGGTTCCCATAATTGAATTGGACTGCAAAAAAAGAAAAAAAAATCCTATGAAAAAAGGTAAATATGATGTGGGAACTTAATTATAATATGGCATCTACTTAATCAAAATAATTATACAAATCAGGAAACCAGATAATTTGATTGGCACATGCCATATTCCCTGGGCTCTGAACAAGCATTGTCTGTGTAATTTTTGCATGTGTAACAATATTGAAGTTTTTAAGAAATTGATAATAGCTCAGTTTTTCAAAATATTAAGATGGTAGATGCATGAAAATATTTCGGTAAATATATATAGTAGTTATGTTCTTCTTTGTTGCTAAACAATTCATTCATCTTAATCTTTCTTTGAGAACATTTGGTAGTGGCTACCAATTTAAAATACAAAAGAAATAATACAAAGACCCATGGACCCCATGCATTTTAGTCATATTTTCGTAAATGCATGCCATGTGCAACTATTAATTTGGAATTAGTGTCATCAGCGTGGGAATGCATCTTTCAATTAATTAAGAATGACTAGTACATGCATAGTTTAGTTAGACAGTGTTATCCTTTTCAAACCAAATGGAACCATCTTTTTTCTCTTTTTTTTGTTATTTATATTATATTGTTTAAATTATGATGATGACGTTCATGTAAATATTGTTGAACCATCTGTAAATGAAGGTTTATTAATTGGCTTAATTTGAAGTTGATCTACGAAATGAAAATGATGAAAAAAAGATCATTAGGAAACAAGAAAATTACACTAGAAGGAAATGAATATAATCTAGAAATCTAGAAGGAAGGGCTAAAATTATTCTCATCTGGATGGTTCTCATTGAGGTCATTCGGGCACATAATGACTCCCCTTTTCAACTGGTAAAGTCATCAGGGCAAGTGGTCCGATTATACTGGGTGGGTTTTCTTGTCTCCAGCTATACACCTCTACAGGGAATGAGGGCGAGTCTCCTCCTCCTCCTCCTCCTCCTCCTCCTCTGTATTTATTGTTTCATCTTGGAGGTCCTGAACGCAATTATGTTCAGCGTCGGCAACAACTACCGTCTGATAGGAAATAACCCAAAACTAATACACAATTATGTGAAGAGAATAATGCTCCATGATGATCTTCCGACCTTACCAATGAACGCTTGCAAGTTTATTGTTATGGGCGAGGAAAATCACCAGATAGCTGTTCGCAGTAATGGCTACTTCCTAGGCGAGAAAAAAACTGACACTGAAGATGAACTGTTTACTTCAAGATTTCCCTACTGGCATGACACTTGCCTCTCCCATGCCCTTGCTAAAATGTTGAGGCGAAGGTTCGCCAAGCTCCCAGTAGATGAGGCTGGATGTACAAAAGCCCTTGATTTTGTACTAGAAGGGCTAATTGATTATATTGGTAATAATCGAGATATTCAAACAGACAACAATGAAGAAAACAGAAAGCCAATGGAGAGGGTATTTAGCATTATCCAAGAAGAGCTGAAGTTGGTTAATGAATTTTTGCAGATAAAGGTACCAACTGGTTTTTATTTCCCCTGGTATAATATACTTAGTTTCAGCGGCATTATGATCATGTTTGGCAATACGTTCTTTCTATTGGCATCTATAAAAAATTGCATTCCAGATAAAAATACACACAAATATTGTTCTGTTGTGAGGGAAAATTTCTCTTTTCTTGATGCAATTATAACATTTCCACTTGGTTCAGCAAGCCTATTCATCCCAATAGCCTGGGAGTCAAAATTCTATAACGAACGCTGGCTCACTCTTAAGGCTGTTAAAAGATATATTAAAGACCCTGAGTGGATCAGATCTAAGGGGTCATTGGTTAAGATGTCAGAATTAGCTTCCCGTCTTGGAAAATGGATAAAACAATTTTTTTGTCGTGAGGGCAATAATGTCAAGGAAGCTAGTGTATATTCCTCTCTTCTTGATGCACCAGCTGAGACAATCTTATTTTGTATAAAAGTTGATGTGCCGACTCTTGCACGAATTCCAAAGTGGATTAGAAGAATAATTCCAAGATCATTCCCAACTGTAGTTCACAGTACTGCCTCAAGAGTAGCTATACTGATGTCCTTGAAAAACAGTGCTGGCCGACTCACCAATGGGGAAACTTCACTGAGAAACTACCAAATGGAGGATCTGCAGTGCGCTTGCCAGCCTAATGGTAGTACCACAGAGGCTATCCTTATTTGGCACATTGCCACAACCCTCTTACACCATCGAAAACCCTCACCTGATCTTCATCAAGAACCAGCACCCGAACGAAATAACAATACCGCCTTCCAGAACCAAGAGGTGGCCTTATCGTTGTCCAGCTATTGCCACTATCTAATGGAGTACCTTCCAGAGCTGTTACCAGATGAGGCTGAGTCGACAGAAGAAATTTATGGAAGTGTGAGAAAAGAGATATTGGCCCCACCTCGGTCCTGTTTTCAGAAAGTTACCAAAGAAGAACGTTGCGACTACTTACTAGACATCTCATTGGGTGGAAGTTCTATAGTTGTAAAGGGTGTGAAACTTGCCAACAAACTAATGGATTACGCTGGTGAAGGAAAACCAGTGTGGATGATGTTGGCTGATTTTTGGGCGGAGATGATGTTATTCATTGCTCCATCCGACAATGTGGAGGGTCACGAAAAAATTATAAACCAAGAAGAGTTGATCACACAAATATGGGCATTGCTTACCCATGCTGGTATTGTTACTAGGCCCAAACCCACCGAACATCAGGATTATGAGAGCAAGAGCAACGCGGTTACTGGAGATTCGAATGTTTGAATTATATTTGTCATTCATAGTTTGTACCACTTATTTTCCTTTCAGCATATGATAGTTGTGTGTTGTGTGCTTATTTATGTACTCTTCCTTTTCAGCATATGAACAAGTTGTTGTGCTTTGCTTTTTTCTTTTTTCTTTTTTTTTTTCTTTTTGGATTATGTCATTTGTTACCACTTTTCTTTCAGCAACGAGGTTTCAATTCTTCATAAACTTTATAATATTTGGTTTTCCCTATATTCATAATTTGTTCTTGGTGCTTATAAAGAAAGCCTATTTGTACATACTCTGCTTAACGTTTTCTTTTATCTGGTTATTTTTGCTTCCCGTTGTCACCTTAATTATTACAGGGTTGCATTTTCTGTACAATGCATAAAAATACTTGAATCAGTGCAGACGAAATATCTTGGATACTTTTTAGTGTAAATATGATGTTGGGATTGAATACTTGTTTCTAAAATTTTTGCCAGTTCAATATAAACAAATGAGTCTAATATTGAACATATTATACAATCATTTGGGTGACGGAAATTGTTACACACACACACACACACACACACATCAAGCTTGCTGATTACAAATTTCTGAAAAAAAATAAGCGAGATAAAAAAAGCTGACAAATCGTACCTAGTAGAGATGTGGGATTGATCGCTACTGAGATGGATTAAATTAGGTTTAGTGTTGTCATTAGTACTTAATTTAGCCCATCTCAATCCAACTTGACCATCCTAGCTACCTACCTAGATTTGATTCAACTTAGTCAAATTACCAAAGAAAGAAGAAGAAAAGTAAGACGGGCCGTAATTACTGGGCTTGGACCTAGAAATTAAACAGCAAAAAAGAAGTCACTGATTCAAGAGGCCACAACTGTCAGATTTAATGCACGGCCCTCTTGCAGAGAATCAAGAAAAAGAGAAGCTTACGGGTGGGTCCATTTTTTAAAATTCCTCTAAATTTCTACAAAATTTCGAACTGGATTCACTAAAGTAACTCAATTTTTGAATTTAGATTCAGACTGTCTGATTCAAATCCAAGTCAATTTTCGTTAGGCGGTCAAAATAATGAACATTTTTATAAGTTAACTTTTTAATTGTTTTATATATTAATTATTCATGATTTTTTTGACCGCTTGACTATGTACAAAATGAATTCGAAACTTTAAAAATTTTATATGCACATACATCACTTTTGAAGTACTTGGATTTTAACAGTTTGAATTTGTAAGTTGAAGTCAATCCAAAAATCTTTTGGAGGTGTACTCACCAATCCCTCTTGGGGAACACGTCAAACCCTAGTATTGCTCCATTTCCGGAAAAAGAAAATATAAACCATCCTAACTTAATTGGTAAAAAGTCAACTAATTGAAATTGGAATTTCAATAGATTCTATTTAAAGAAAGCACTCCTAATATGTCAGAGGAAAGTTTATTTATTTTCTAATTTCAAGGGATTGGCAGTCCCAAACAAACAACAAATGCGTAATTTCATTTGACACCTAGGTTTTGTAATTTTCATTTTATCTTTGTAGGATAGAGACGGTGCTTCAAGAATTCATACAGAACATTCATTATATGCCAGTGAAAGAGTGGGAAAAGTATGCATTTCCAACCAAATCCTACATCATTTGTCTCAACTTACAAGTTGAATTTAATTTCCGGTTTGCTAATATTTTTGTCTTCTTAATTTCTTTTTATTCCTGTGTAGGTTTGTCTGTTTGCAAACTTCTCAGGTACAATTCTTCTCAGCTGATCTCTTTTCTTCATTTGTAGGAGCTCACATGAACTTAAATTTATCTGCTAAAAGTTGTAATTTTGAATCTAATGGTCTGGATCAGCTTCTCTTTGGTTTAATCGGCAAGATATGAATGCTCAACGATTGATTGATCTCTCATTATAGTACAGTTAAACCTAACTAAAGAACCAAATAGCAATGCAAAAGAGAGGAAAACATTTTATCAATCCTTTGCTGCAATTTATTTCACAATTTTCTTTTAGCTGACATTCAATTAAATCTTTCTGTAGGTTATCATTGATAGGATCAATATAGCTGCTGGAACAGATGACATGGCCGACCGACAGGGGTACATAAGCATTCTTAATTAGTTCTTTACATCATATGATTAAAATTAATATACCACAAAACAAAATATATATTCAACAAGAAAAAGAAAAAAACCAATAAACATCTGAAATGTTCCATATCAGCATTCCAAAATTTTGATATTTTTGTTGGTTAGAGTTTTAAGAAGAAAAAATAATACAATGATAAAAATGAGCAGTTCTGATAAAGGTTTAAGAAGAAAAAGAATACGTACAATGATAAAAATATAGTAGACAGATGCCTGATTTGAGTACTTCTGAATGACATTGTTGTTAGGAAGAAGGTTTATATCTGCTTTATATCTAATAGTTTTATTTTTAATTTTCTGATCTCCATGTGGAATTGTGGATGTATATGGCACAGCTCTGATGCACCTCAAAGAGAGGTACAAGGCATATGAATTAATTTTATTGTTAATTATCTTTGTATTATTCTCCTATGATTTTGATTTAGAAAATAAATTCTTTGGATATTGTCATTAAAAATTATCTTATTTTTATAAACATCTATATTACTAATGAGATGACTGTTTTAATTTACTTAGGAAGTCAATAGAGAGATTATAGAGCTCCGAAGTAAGCTCATGTTGCTCCAGGAGCAAGAGAGGTACGAAAGGAAGTGTTATTCCATGCAATCATTTTTATTTACATATATTTGATTTGGGATTTGTCCATAATTTGAAGTGTTTGATATTACTGAACTTGCTTGTGTGTATTTGCAGAATGTTGGATCCCACCATGGGAACACTCAACTCAGAGCAAGAACGTGAGGAGCATATTAATCGATTGCGTGAGAATGCTCTCATTATGATTGCTAATAGAAAGGTTGCTAATTGTTTTCATTTCTTTTTCTTGGCTTGTTTATATATTTTACTATTTCAAGGTAGTTGGATATTGTTGGTAAAAATTGTAAGTTACTATACTTGAACACTTCTAAATAAAAATAACAAGACGCATACCACTTATTATTCCTGATTTAGTGGGTGGCAGCCAGAACTTCAATAAAAATGCAACGTTGACAAGAAAGTGTCCTTCACATATATTTAGTTTCTGTAGGGGTTGGGGGGGGTGGTGGTGAGTTGGGGACTACATATTCAACAGCGCGGAAATTCAATAAATTATAAGGATGATAAATATTAGTTTCTTTTTGTTCATTTCCAGGAAGAACTTATGTCGGTGCAAGGTTCTTATAATTTGACTCCTGGTACCAATCCTTCACTGAGCGTGCAGGTATATTTTAAGTAATTACGTACATTTGATTGGTTTTGAGTTTGGACATTCCTTAAAATGGTTAATTTGAATTAATAGAAGCTGTAAAAATAAATTTATCTCTTTGCTGAAGTGGTCTACTACAGTTAATACTGGTAGCATTTTATTGTAGTTTATATATCTTAATTTTTCAGCAGTTCTGGTCTTTTAACCAGGGAATCACTAGTGAAAAACTTTTTATATTATTTTAACTTCCTTCTGCTGGGGACACTAGGGCATTAATTGTATGTTAACATTGCACTTGGTGCTTTCTATCACCATTCATCTCTACATAAATGGAGTAAAGTGGAAATGTTTATTAACAAAATATTAGGGGATGAGTATTGATAAGTATTTCTAATTTTTTCATTAGCAGCAACAAATTGAATCCATGAAGGGTTCTGGGATTCACCATACCAACTTTTGTAATAAGGAACTTCAAGCCCGTTTTGCTGTTACAAAGTTCCAAGAAGCATTTTCATCTGTTCAGGTATAGTTTCTGATAGAGCAACGGTGCCCGTCAGATATTTGTTAAATTGGTCTACTTCAGAATCTAGTCCTTTTTATTAGTTAAATATTGGTGTATGCATATTTAAAAGTGCAGCAATTCATAAATTGTAAGCCTGATAAATGTTTCTCTTTTTGGTTTTGTTCTCAGCAAAAACTAAACTCCAGGCATCGTTCTTCGATACGTGGTGCCCCCCCTTCATTAAGCATGCAGGTATCATTCTAAATAACTGGAATTGTGTTTTGGATTGATTACAACAGTTTGGTTTATATATGCATTAAAATGGATAATTTGAATAAAGGCTGTTAAAAATAAAATTATCTCTTTGTTAAAGCTGTCTAATGAGGGAGCAATGAGGTAATATGTCTTATCAACAAAATATAAAGGATGGGTCATGATAATATTTCATTAACATCTTTACATAGATTTTAAGGAGGACCTAAATGATAAATTCTAAATTTCAGTTATGCAGATTAGCCGCACTATTAGAAATTGTTACATGTGATATACATTTGTTCATTTTTTAATAAATTGGTCTTTCTTTCCAACTGTGATACATGCTACTAATTAAATGCTTGATTCAACTCCACTTTCATGAATATGAACACAAAGTTACCGATACAAGACGTCGACCCACAACCAAGAATTGACACTGGAATGTGGGGCCGACAGCAAGGAGGAAAACAACTGCAGGTCCCACCACAACGAGCACAACAGTACTTCCAGCAGCCGCCGCAACATGGAATGGCTTTCTCAGGCAGTGAACAACCATCTTCCAACTTGTCCAGTCCTGGAGGAGTATCATATAATGGAGTAACATTTTCAATTGAAGAAATAAACTATTTGTCTAATTATCTATGTAGTGGAGACGCATAGGCTTTATTATTCCATTTGAAAATAGGATTTATTATTCCACTCGTTTGCTAGAACGACCAAAATCAACATACAATCTAGCAATAACATATTTTTTCACAAATATGTCTATATTGTTTATTCTTCAAATTACACTTTGTTCATTTTTTTAATTTTCTCCAATATTTCATACAAACTACCAAGCAAGAACAAAATTTTATTCAGAATTAAGCAAGAACATTTTTTCAACTCCAACCTATCTAAGAGGGTCTAAAACATGTTTAAAAGGTTTGTTTTTCAAGACAGTAACAGTGCTTGTAACTATTTCAATGTTCATTCTATATATAATTTCACATTTGAGAAGTCATGCCGTATGGATCATGCAACTACCTCAATAATCACACTTTTTTGGATGTAAAACTACATCAACTGATCACACTTATTGACGAGTTCTCACATCACTATTGTATTCCATTCTAGTTAGGTTTGGTAATTATTTCTAGAGCAATATATTTTTTAGAACGCATTATTGATGACTTTAATAATACGTCGTTTTGTATGGGGTTACTGGTCAAACATGATAACTTGTCAGAAAAATATGCTGATGATATTTGGTTTAGAACAAGCACTTAGGAAGACATTTATTGTATTTATTTAACAAATTAAGTTCAACTGAAAATTATCTTTGTTGAATTGTATTAAATTGAAATCAATCCAACTTCATAAATGTTTTGTTGCGTAAACGCCCTTATTTTTTTTCTCTTTCCTCTTTGTTATTATTATTGAGGGTTAAAATGCCTCATTTTTGTGTGCCTCCATTCTCTATTTTTTAAAACTTTAACAACTCAAAATTTAAAATTTAAAAATCAAAATAAAACCATTAGATAAAATCTACATCATTTTATATATGCACATGTAAAAAATTATGACATTTCAACTTTGTTTTGGTTGTCATCAAGAGGTTATAAAAGTGTACTAATGTGGATAATTTGTCATCAAGATGCATTTTAACCCTCCTCAATATTATTTACTCATTTCCACTAATTTCTACTTATGTTCACGTTTTCTTATGACACCATTTTTAAATGTTTTCTAATCCCACTAACTATACTATTTTTGTCTTTTCCACATGTTATATTTGTCTAAATGGGTATGCATGCGCATGTGAATTATATTAATGTACTATTCTTTTCTTTAAAACTATATTTGATTTATGTAAACTGGTCTTATACTGCATATATATGCATAGTTGAAACCAATTGCCCAGTAGCAGAGAAAATCGGAAAACTTAGATAAACTTTGAATTTATATGCATGGTTAATTCTTTCGGAATTTCTCAATTTCTAGGGTATTAAAAATAATTTAATATTTTGCTTATTTTTAAATTTATTAAGAGCCAGAGTACTCTGACTCCATGTTGAATCATTTTTTTTAATGGTTAGCGGAAAGGTGCCACGACAAAATATATTGATAAAGAAGTTTATGTACATATATTTTTAAGAGAAGTAAATACAACTCCGCCTATCTCCTATACAAAAATCTAACTAGCTAGCGGAGATTGATACAAGCATAAAACAGAATTGGATTATATAGATAAGAACTCTAATCATTTTGTAACCATAAATATATATTAAGGATCGTATCATTGATTAAACGGTTCTCTTATTTGAGAAACATCTCATGTTCCTTTTCCACCACATTCCTGCCAATGTTGAAACTTTTCTATGAATAAAAAATAGTTCTTTCCATTCATCTCTCAAGGTTATTGCATGGCTCAGTTTCTATTACTTTTTTCTTTCTTTCTTGAAAAGAAGCGTTCTTTTTCTTTTTTTCTTACAGGCATTATGTGAAAATCAGTTGCAAAGTTCAATTAATTTTGTCACACTTTAAAATGGTAAGTACCCTCTTAAATGGGGAAAAAAATATCAAAAGATAATCATAAATTAAATAACAAACCAACATTAAACCTAATTATTATAATTAGACAGTTGAAGCATGAAAATGTCTTCATCATCGAAACTGCATCATGCCACAACACAAGCGGACATTCAAAGATATACATGTGGTATCCAATTGGCCTCCAGTTCTATCTAATAGAAGTTATTTGGGCAAATCATTTAGGCAAATGGTGCTTGATATATATTATATCAAGGGTACAATTTCCACTTTTCAGATATTCCAAATTCTATCTAGTATATAAGTTAATATGTTATACTACACCAAATTTGATCTTTTGCAACAACACATTGCAACTAATAAATTAATTGGTTGCATTAAATTAATAATATTGCTACCAAATTAATTAGTTGTATTTGAATATATTTATTGCAACGGAATAATTCTTATTGCAACTAAAGTTAACTGTTGCCCGAAAAATAAATATTGCAACCAAATAACATTTATTACAACCAGTTATTTCCGTTGCCATATCTGATTTAGTTGAGGTGGTGTTGGAGAGTGCGTAGGCCCAGTTGTAGGTGGAACAAAGAGGCCCGAAATTTAGGGTCCATTCGCTGTAAATTTCAGTATGGATAAGTTTCTTGCGTTCTTCCTTCCCACGAAATTGAGGGGCCAGTTGGCCCAGTTCAGTCTCACGACTTCTTCACCGCTTCTCCCTTCCCCTTTCAGCATCGATAACTCTTCCGCTCACCTCCCGTTCTCCCTCCGCTGATTTTCTCCTCCCCTTCTCCTCCTCCGCTCACCTCCTTCCCACCGTCCACACCCTTCTCCTCGTTCTTCCCCTCTGCTTATCTCCATCTCAGGTAGCGTCGACTATTCCTAAAATCTGCTACCCTCCTCCTTCGGGTTTGGCTTTATTAAGGTACTTCCATCTAAAAGCAGACGTATTTCAATTTGTACAGACTGAACTGATACCAGCCACAATTCTGGGAAATTTCGGCCATGGCTCAATGGCCCTCAAGCTCAACAGGTCGTAGTTAATGTCTTAGTTTTTCTTTTCGTTCAGCTCATATATCTTGTAAATGTCAGCAGCTACTGCTTGAAAATTGGGGCTTTAGGTATATAATTTATTTATTTTACCATTTTCTGAAGTTGTGTTGAATTATTAATAGAAATATATGTAGATTAATAAATACAAAATTAGTTCCCTTATAATTCATGTGCTGAATAATTTGTTAAACAAAAAAAATTATTGCTGGATAGTACTGTTTGGATTTTGTATATATTTTGTAATATGGGTAATCTAAGTAGTTGAAAATTCATGCAAATTAATTACCCGTATTACAAAATATATAAAAAATCTCTGGCCATGTGGTGATGTACTGGTCTCGAGAAATCACAAACAGTTGGTTTTCTGAATTTGCAAACAACACTCCAATACTAGAACATGAAGTTGCAAGATATCCAAGTTGTACCTGGCTTCTGCATCTGAACAAACTAAATCATATTCTAACCAACACATGCAAACTCAGAACCATATTGAAGTTCTCATTTGTTTTAATTTTTTGTTTAGTTATTCTTTTGTTTTGGAGGGTGGGGGTGGCTTATTACAACTATAGGTTTAATCATCTGTTGAATCTCATACTGGCAGAAAACAAGAACTGCACAGTGCATTGTACTGTCACCAAAACTGAGTTGCATAAATCTACCAAATCGACCAAGCTTTGGGACTCTATAATTTTTTATAATTTTTGGATGTGTACTTCATGCCCTAACAAGCATTTTGATACAAAGAAATAAAATTTCCATGTAGCCAATTCTCTATAATGATTTTCCAAATTCTTGACTCTGTCAATTGCATGATTGGATTTTTTTTTTCTTAAATTGTCATGAAACCAATACTCATATTATCAATGTCGCGAGTTTTGAAAATTTTGCACTTTTAGAATTTTGTGATTTTTGACTGAATTTTTGCAATTTGCAAATCAGTATAAAATTATATTAAAAAAAGATTCTTATGTTATAAATCAATTTATATACATGTAATAAAGTATTGTTTAGCGGTATTTAAAGAATTTTCAAAATATAGTGAATTTTGAAAATTCAGGTACTTGGCTAAAACTGAAAAATTACATTTTGTTGATTTAAGCATAAATTTTGAAATTTTTAACATTCTCTATATTTGAAATAAGTTAGACCTGTCACCTGATTTATAGCAACATAAGAAAAAACTAATAAATTGATTGGATCAAAATTAAATTCTGATGAACTATGATTAGCAGCCTTGAAGCTCTGAGTGATGCCTCAGCAATTAAAAGCCCCCTTGCACCAAAAATAAAAGCAAATGTGAGCTGATCATGTTTCATTGAAGCTCTGAGTGATTCCTTAGGGACATACAACCAAAAATAAATAAAAAATTATCTTGGAAAAGAAGGGTAATTACAAGGCTTCCAAGAGCATTCTGGCACAGTACTATCTAGTCTTCCTTCCCAAAAGATGATTCAAAGAAATGTGTCCATTTTGACATGACATAATATTATGGACTACATGGAAGTGTTCTATCAGGTACTTTGCCATGCCCGTGCCCTTGCAACATATTACTTTCTTTGTTATTGGCTTGTTAGAAAAATGAAGACTGAACCAATACCATTACTAGCACAACTGGGCTGATACCAGTGCAAATCAGGTGCAGCCTATGTGCAACACATTGGTACAGAGTACTACATACAAAAGACATAATATTTATTTTGTAAATTGTAAGATTCTATTCATTTGTTTTCAGCTCTTTGGCCAAATGTGATTTTCATAGATGAGAAGTTACAAAAACTTCCTTTTAGTGATATAAGGGCAAAATAGTAATATTTAAATAAAATATAAGTTCAAATCAAAACTTAACGCAGGAACTTCTTTACCTCTGTGTATATACCTGGAGCAAGTGAATGCACTTGAATTCTCTCCTCCCTTATCCTTCCCTCCCTTTCCTTTAATTACAAAGCTCTGGAGCATAGTCTTAATTACTGTGGCTACATTGCCCTTATTTTATCTTTTTCATCTTCTGTCTTTTCTGACTGTTTTTTTCCTATAAAATTTCTAAACCCAAAAAATCACTACAGCCTGATTTAACTGTTTGTTAATAAATTTGACCCGATAATGCTTCATTTACCCCTTAAATAAAATGCAACAGTACTGGTTTCCCTTCTGACTTCCATCTCAGCATTGGAAAACGAGGTCGGGTACCATACATGTTATGTTTGTGGGCCTGATTCTAGGATTGCGTGGGGGGTGGCAGGGGGGCGGCAGCCCCCTGCGAGCGGTGTCTGAGGTTGCGAAGCACCGCTCTATAGCGCCCGGCGAAAATTATTTTGGAGAAGCGAATTGCATTAAAATCCTTTAATCGGCGGCCCAAATCAGCCCAATTTGATATGTAAATTTACAGCCCAAAATTGGTTACTGTGTAGGGTTTGAAACAGTAAATTTCATGTATTTTCGAATATACATTTGTATCTCCCCGTAATACTTGTGCTGTATCCCGAACTTGAAAGAAAATAGTTGATTTTCGCTGGTTGAGCGGCGGCCGTGGGTTTTCTACCCTTTGAGGGTTTCCCACGTTAAAATTGTTGTTGTTCTTGTGTTGATTGATTTGATTCTCTCTAATTTCCTCTTTGATTGTTGATTTTGCTCTCTCTGGTATTAGCCCCTTTCTCAAAAATACAGACATCATGTGTCAATCCTAATAGATGCATCATGGGACACCACAATAAAACTGGTATAGGTATGATGATCTTTGCTCAGAGGTGTAAATTAAAAGAGGTATTCTATAAGTTTTCCAAAGTGCATGATCCACTACAGGCATACTGACACAACCAAGGACGAAAGGGGTACAGAGGGACCAGCAATAAGTTATATAACTGGATTGCAAAGTACTCGTAGCGGCAGCAAGGAGTATAACAGCACATGACCTACCTTCCTGGTGGGCTGCCGAAACTGTAATAAGATGTGCTACGATGTATTGAATGATGCAGCCAAGGTTCTAAAACTCGGAATCGTAATCGGAATCGGATTTTTGACTGCCGAGTCAGAATCGGATGAATCGGCCGGAATCGGAAGAATTGGATCGGTAACTCGGATTTTTTTGGCAGAACCCTTGTTTTGTAGCCAAAAAATAAGAAAAAATTTATAAAAATAATTTATAAAAAAACTATGTTAATTAAGACAATATTATACTCAAATAATCAACTAATTATATAATGTATTACAAATATTATAAATATAACACATTTTTATTGTCAAAAGCTATGTCGAGCTGGCTGAATTATTTCATTTTCCTCTGTATTAAAATACAAATGAAAATATTATTGTACAAAGTAAAAAAATAAAACATTAATATAGTGTCAAATGAAAAATTAGTAGATGTCATTTCCCCATTCCTGTCATTTCTTTCATTTTTTTTTTTTGTGAAATGTAAAAAAAAATTGGAGTCCGACAAAATTTTTTTTTTTCATTTCTTCTCTCTTGAGGGACAAATAATCTCTCACTCACGTGGATGAGTGTCTATTTCTTCTCCAGTTAGAAATTAAACCTGGAACTCAAAAAAAGAAAGAAATTCAACCCGCTCGGGGCCCACATATCTCTACTTTTTCATTTACGCATTGACCAACCCACCCATATCTCCTTCTTTTTCACGACGTCCACATGGGTCAAATTCAACCCGTTCGCCCTTTCCTCTGCACTAGTTACTTAGCAAAACCAAATTGAACAAAAAAAAATGCAGGATCGGTGAGACAATCAACCCAAAACGTGAGAATCTGTCTGGAATCAGTGCAGACTTGCTTCACTCAGCCGATTCATCACTTTTCAACCAAGATTTTCGAAGAAAACTCGCTCGCCATGTAAGTTTCTTTAAAACTCAGCTCAACTCGGTCTAACACGGCTCAACTCGGTGTAACTCGGCTTGACTCGGTAGGAAAATCGGATAACTCGGCCGAGTCAAGCACTGTTCATCCGAGTTTTGCTGAAAAACTCGCATAGGCGTGAGAATCGGGTAAAACTCGGCTCGGACACCGCCGATTCCGAGTCGACTCGGCCGAGTCAACTCGGAATCGGCCGATTTTCGGAACCATGGATGCAGCATTGTATCACTGTATGCCATGGCGTGAAATACTCAAGCAACCACATGTGTTAGCAAACTAGGCAAGGAGGAGTCAACAATCCTTTACAGGCATACAGTCCCAGTCCTTTATGACAGAATTGGAGATAAACAATCATCTAGATCGACAAAATTTCCAGTTTTATGTGGATCTGATCATCTGGAGACAGGAGCAATGATAAATGAGTCAGTTTTACTGTTTTTTTCATTTACAAATTTAGTTCTCATTGTTGGTTGTAACAAATTGTGTTGTATGTTAGGTTTTTAGTGTACTGGTACGATTTTTTTGTTTTAGGGAGCAATTTTCTTTAGTTTACTGATAAGTATTAGTTTTAGGGAGCATATTTTGTTAGTTTTACTGGTATGTAGTGCTTTTTATATCTGCAATCTTGTACTGTAACTTTGCTTATTAATCAATCTAGTCTACGGATATCTCTCAAAAAAAGAAAAAATTTCATGTGCTATGCTATGTCCCACCCAATACTGCACCCCCAACTGTGTGGCATTTGTTAAAGGAGGTCCAACAGAGGCGGACATGTAATTCTTACAAGTACCGTCCTTACATTAATATTACTTATCCCACTAATGTTTTATTTGTAACACAACCGAAATGAATTGTTTTACCTTCTAATTTTCTTAGGAACCGCTTATATTTTTCTATGAATCATTTATTTGTTTCACCGCTCAAACATGGCTCATTTTGTTGCTATTTGTTTTTTCCACCGTTTGATCGATTTGACATAAATTGAACACAAAATCCAAAGGCTAAGAAAAGCTTTGACCAAGACTAGGCATGCACCGTTCATTGTGCACCACTCATTTTTAATGAATAAATAAGAAGATATAATATTATAAAAAGTTTGAATTTTATAGTTATTGTAAGTACCTGTACCTTGGGTTAGAAAAAACCACAAAATCCACTCCAAAGTGAGTTCCAAAGAGGGATCAAAGTAGGTTGAACCGTTGAAGCCTTTCCAATCCCGGTTGAGGCGCACGGGGTGTGATTTTTGTCAAAAACATCAAGCTTAACTATAAACTGAAAAATAAACCTTTAAGAATCGTAATATTGTACCAAAATAGGAGCATTAAGTCGAGTGAAGTATCCAAACAAACTGAAAATCAAACTTCAAGAACCTAAATAGTTTAAACTTCAAGAATCCCAGTGATAGTACAGTCGTTTCCTTCAATTCTTTCTTTTCTCTCAAATTATGATCGATTCGGGAATCAAATCAAGACAATTAATCATATATTGCATAATAGAAGTATCCCGCTACACTTATTATGAAAAGGAATTAAGGAAGCAATAATAGTTTAAAATAAAAAAAGTAAAAAGCTAGAGGTAAGAGGGCTTACATTTGGTGAAGCACCGATCAGTACTTGCAGGGAGGAGGATAATTAATGACGACAGATGGAATATATATCAGCAATATTTTTCATTTACTTTTAAATTTTTGGAGTAGTTATCTGATTCCGCGCCATATTATAATTTTTGTTTCGCGGTTTGTGTCTAACCGCTGATAGAAGAAACTGGCCCAGCCATCATGTTCGGTTCATATTGCATATGTCCGTAAAATTGTTTGGTCAAGGTCCCCGAAATTTACTATGTAACGTTCAAAGCTAAGATTATTCAAAGATATTCCAAAGTATACATATATATATATATATAGATTCAAATTGCAAACATAGTATGTTAATAACAATGGTTCAAATAGCGTTTATCGCGAAATAGCGTACGGGTTAAAAAAATTGCGCTATGCTCAAATAGCGGCGTTGTAGCACAGAATAGCGCGCTATAGCGGCGCTATTTGGGCATAGCGCCATAGCTTTTTTGGTCGGAAAACGCTATAGCAGTGCTATAGCGCGCTATTTAAAACACTGGTTAATAATACGGATAGAGTAGTATTGTTAAATATTACAAGAGACAATTGTTAACTTTTGGGAGGTTTTCAAGCAGGATTATGGTTTTAGAATTTTTATTTTTTATTTTTTGAGATCAAACTAGTTTGGCGCGACTTGCAAATAGGCTTTCGCCCACTGAGAAACAATACATTGGAACGTAAAGGTCGCTCAAAAAAATAATGTTATTTGTCAAAATTAAATTGGAACGTAATTATTATTTATTCATGAATAATTATTTGTTAAAATCAAAGGTTTAAAAATCATTTATCGCGTCATAGCGGACTGGCTAAAAAAATAGCGCTATAGCGCGGAATAGCGCTGATAGCACCATAGCATTTATGGTCCGAAAATGCTATAGCGCGCTATTTAGAACTTTGGTTAAAATTATATTGGAACATAATTAATTTTTAAACATGAATATGTATTTTTCAGAATTTTATTTCTAAATTATTTGTTAATGATATTCCTAAAATATTTACAAAATTTGAAAAAAAAAATAATGTCAATTATAATTTGCATTTGGTAAACATTAAAACTGAGAATTAATTAGTTTATTATCGTAATTGATATTAGTTTAGAAATCTTAAATTGCTATCATATCAATTATTATTTTAATAAAACATTTTTTTTGCTAATTCTAAGCTTTATAAAATCTTAATAAATGTTATCATTTCACTTTGAATTCTTTTGTGTTAATTTTTTGTATCCGTAATTTTTAAATTTTTCAGATATTCGTTTATGTGGATACGGATAATCTGTACCCGTATTTTTTATTTAGAATCATAGATTTTTATAGAGGAATATATTTTATTAAAAATATGGTTCTAATGGTAATTTGTTTTAAAAGATATATATAAATATCTTTTGAATGACATAATAAGTTTAACATGAAAAAAATATTTTGTTCATCGTAATGATTAAATTTCTAAATTGTGTTCAATAATATGTTAATTTGGTTATAATATGTAAATTAGATATTTAAATTATATATGTTTCTGTATTTGTATTCATTTGATATCTGATCTGTATCTATATCTAACTAATAGTCAATACATATCCGAAAAATAAATGTGGATACATATGGTTCTACTACTGTCCGATCTGTACGCAATAAAGATATGAATTTAGAGTTCTTCAATAATATTACAATGAATAAAAATAAGAAATCAAAGTGAAATGATTTCAAATAACTGTTAGAAATCTTTAACAAAACTGAATATACAATTTGAAATTGCAGCAAATTTCAATACATTGGCCAATGAAAACGGCAAAAATATATCTATAATTTTATTATTGAGGCATGGACCGGATGAATAATTGCGGTCTGAGCTATTTTTCATTTTTCACTTAAATGATACCACCGATTTAATTTTTATATTTGTAATGTTATGAATAAAAAAAATAGTTTATTTCATGAAAATTAGACACTCAAAATACCGATTCTTTTTTATTATCCAACATTAAATATAAATTAACAAATCTGACCAGTTTGATTGAATTTTTTTAAAAATATCCAGATTGGCTAAAGTTTCGGTGGCCTAGTATTTTTTTTTAGCTAGTATATAACTTTTTATCTGCCAACCAAAGTTTTGACGGCCTGGTATTTTTTATTTTTTTGATGTAAAATAGTATATAATTTAACATTTTGATTGTGTGATCTCTTTGACAGACTGCAATTCCATTTTGAACAGATAATTTATTTAATAAGAAAAATAACCAATAATGAAGATTAATTTAACATAATTGATTTTGTATAATTTAGTTTATTTTAGTATAATGAGCATAATTTAATTTATTTTAGTATAATTAGGGTAATTTAGATTATTTACAATATAATCTGCATTAATATCAATTTTAAAAATAAACTAAATTATAATAAAATAAACTAAATTATATTAAATGTACTAAATTATACTAAATTGTATTAAAATATACTAAAATAAATTAAAATAGACGTGAAAAAAATTCTTTTAATTAGACGTGAAGACGTGAAGAAACTTCTTTTAATTATACTAAAATAAACTAGAACAGTCTGTGTGACTTGACGGTTTTAATCAAAACAGACGTGAAGAAACTTCTTTTAATTAGAACCGTTTGATCCGAATTGGCGGTTGACTTTGATTAGGAAAAAAACAAGATCCGTGTGCTTCAAAACTGTCACACCCCGTAGCCATCCTGTACAAAATGCGACAGGGTCCCTGCCGTAAACATACGGTTTCCCGTATGCCTACAAGGCAATTACGACTCATTTATCCCATATCCCAAATTTACCCATTTCAAACATTCAATTCCACACATCTACACAACCTAGAATATTTAAATGCACACAAATAAACATATATCACATCACATACCTGAACATACTATATATATGAAAGTAATATCACAACCATAAGTATATATACATATATACATAAGTATCATATCATAACAACAACATATCACAAAACACACAAAATATATAAAGGTTTTCACAATCCCATCACCATACTCGACAAGTATCATACATATAATACAAGTCACTGGTAAAGAGAGACAAATACCGAGGGCCTAGGACTGACGAGTCTCACCGCTCCCGGCTGCACCAGAACCTGAAAAAGAATAACCCAACGGGCGTGAGAATAAATTCTCAGTGCGATAATTTGCCACAACGGATCCCTGGACTTGGAATCAAGTTTTATTTTCAAAAAGAAATCACATTCAACACAGTGCATATATATATATACAGTATATAAAGCTAAATGCATATACCTGACAGCAGTTAATCAAATGAAATCACAACAGAGGAATTATTAAAATCGAATCTCAAGTTAAAGAACATATAGGGCTTAATTCTTTTAATTACGTCTGGTAGCAACTACAGATGTACCATCCAACTGGACCCTTCGTTCCCGTCGACACCTGTAGGGTTCCAGACACCTACAGATGGACCCCCAATTACCACCCTAATGTTGACACCCATCTGTAGTGCTTGGCTTAACCGTTTCCTAAGTTTCTGGTTACAAGTCATATTCAGAAAATTCAATCAATTCCTTTAGAACGTAATCTCAATAGATCATTCAAATGCATATCACGCCGGATAATGCTTTAGACGTTCACACTGGTCACAATATTCATACAATCCACAAATCATCACATTTGCCCCTGCCTCAACCGGTTGAGGGCTTACGGCAGCCTAGGTAAACTAAAGCTTTAGAGTCCTACCAAAACCTGCGCGCCAGGTTTTGCAAATTCGTCACTCTTTGGTGACCCATACCATTCTTTCATTTTTCCAATTCCGGTGACTATCTATCTAAGATCAGATCATAATAGATCGACACAATTATAAACCATACCAGTATGCAAGTCATTCACGTTTCAGAATTCAGTTTCAATCAGATTGGGCTATGCTATACGATGCACAATTCACATAATGCAATCAATAAATATTCAACATGTCAAACGAAACAATAATTTAATTCTGAAAATAAAATATCAGACAAGTCCAGAAACCCCCGCACCTGAATATGCTGCTCGTATACCAACCTTATGTCTCAGACGTCTCGTGCGATCCCGTACTCGGTTGCCTTATAGATTCTATTTAGAATATGTACAATTAGGGTTTAATCAGCTATAATTACTATATAATTAACATTCGTATAATTACGGTTCGATGTTCCTTTGATTCGGCTTAGAATACACCATTTATAACACATCTACACTGTACTTTCGGCCCGTAGCCCAAGCCTTTGCGGCCCGCAGCAGTCACAGGTCAGATCAACAGAATTGACTAAGTACAGGGTTGGTTGCGGCCCGTAAAGGTCCTGTTTAGGTTCAGTTAATTCTCGCATTTTTCCGATCATGCATACTACTATACTTGGTAACTTATACCATGTTCATTACACTATTCATATAGGTTCATAACAATTCAACCTTTTTATCTATTTACGTCATAATTTGATCGATACAAGTTAGTAATTCGATTAAACAATCAATCGGGTTTCAATCTAAATATATCAACAAATCCCAACATTTCAGAATCTCAAAACCCCCAATTAAGTTCTCAAAACCAAAACCCTATTTCCAAAACCCTAAATCTCAATTCACAAATTTAAACTCAATGAGTCAAGTAAATGGACTTGAATATATCTAATAACAAGTCAAAATTCGAATTCAAACTTTAAACGAAATAAATCCAAATCAAATCGAAACTAGAGTTTTGAATAGAAATTGAGAGATAGAGATTTATACCAAATTGATTGCTCAATTGCGTAGAGGGTTTCATCTGGATCTCGAATCTACAAACCGTTCGATCGATAGCGCGAATTTCACTCTCTCCCTTTCTCTCTTCCTCTCTTGCGCCTCACTCTCGCCTCTCTTTCTTTCTCACAGTACCAATGGTACCAACCGGTACAAGGAGATGATTATGACATGATTTTGGTACTTTTGCAATTTGGTCCTTCAATCTTTCATTTATTACATAAGGGTTTATCTTTTGCATATATAGCCTCGTATAAACTTTTAATGCATTCAAATCCTTTTAAATTCAATATATAACATATATATAACATTTATAATATATATATATATATATATATATATATATATATATATATATTTTAAATATATCAATTTATATATTTACATATGCATTTCATTCTTTCTAAATTCAATGTACATATATCTATATATGTCAAATTTATATTTACAATTTTATAATAACATATATATATCATTTAAATTTATTGATTCAAATTCCTTTATATCTAAATTAAAAAAAATATATATTTTGCAAATAGACTCTCATATATATATATATTTCTTATAATCAAGTTTAGAACGTTACAAAAACTATCCATTCAGAGTATGTCACATGGTAGGCTCAGAACGGTGAATTTTGAATGAGCGCGCAGTAATAGGGCCGCGTAAAGCACCTCAAAAAAATGTGTGAAGTTTTGTAAACCTGGAGCAAGCATTCAGGAAATAAACAACCAGTAGGTTACCATTTTCATTTTCTTTTCAACAAGATCCACTTTTTTGTGCACATTACCTTGAGTCTACACTTCACCACATGCTCCGAGGTTATTTTGTTTATAGCTCCGATGAAGCAAAAAAGAAAACCATGCTAACTATTTCCATTTGTCATTCAAGCGCCAATTTTTTGTGTCCGAAGCGTGTCATAGACATGCGGTGTCACAAAAGTGTCTACTGTGCTGTCTTTTATCCGTACCAATTTCATAAAATTTTAGACATGGCACTGATACGTCTTGAAACGACACGCTGTATTTTTGTTGTGCCATGTTATACTGTGTTCTTAGACATGCGTATCAGCACTTGTGAATCAACTATTTAGAATTAAAAAATGGAGATAAAGATATGATGCATAATTGAGGTACAAAAATAATGTGTCATTTTATATTTATTCTTATTAATATAATTTATATAACTAATGTATTACATCTATTATCATAAGACTTTGTTAATATTTTGTTCCATGCAGTGATTAAATATATTTTGAAAAATATTTTTCATGATCATTGTTGTAGTACTAACTACAAAAAATAAATGTTGAAAATAATATTATTGGCAATAATTCCACTTCCAATATAAAAAATATCAAATTTAAAAATATTTATTACTGATTTTTTTTTTACCACTTGAACTTGATATATATCAAGAGGAGGGATCAAGTTACAACAATTTTTGAGTTACAATAAATTACAACAAGCATTTTCTACATTTTCAAAGTCCAAATCGTCGATCCAAACCATTAGATGTAATCTCTTCAATAAAATGTGCTTGGAGACCAAATTTTATATTTTTTGGAAATTTGTTTACTATTTATTAAGATGGGTACAAAAACTAGTCAAATTCAGACTATTGAATTTTGTACCCATCTTAATAAATAGTAAAAAAAATTCCAAAAAATATAAAATTTGGTCTCCAAGCACATTTTATTGTAGAGATCACATCTAACGGTTTGGATCGATGATTTAGGCTTGAAAATATAGAAAATGATTGTTGTAATTTGTTGTAACTCAAAAATTGTTGTAACTTGATCCCTTCTCATATATCAAATTAAAATTTTTGAATTATTTATAAAAAAATATATATACCACCGATCTATATTTTATTTTTTTAATGCTATGAATAAAAAGGCAGAAAAAACGTTTTGCAAATTAGACACACAAGATACGTACTTATTAATAAATCCATGTTTTTGCTTTAAATTGCCTTAGTAGCTAGGGGTGTTCATTGGGTCCGGTTTATTTGGTTTTAAACCGAACCGAATTAGTTCAGATCAAACAGTTTGGTTTTTTCAGCTTAATGGTTCGGTTTTTTTTGTAAAACTGAATTATAACTTCGGTTCGGTTTGAAAAATTTCAAAACCGAACCGACCGAACCTTTATATATTATGAATTTGATCCAGACCGCCTCAATTTATTTCTAATCAATTCCTTTAAATAATTCGGTTTATTTCTTAATATTTAATCTATTTCTTAATACCCAGTTTATTTCTTAATATAATTCGGTTTATTATAAATAATTATTTTAAATAAACAAATTAATATATTTCGGTTTGAACCAAATAAACCGAAATAAAACTCTGGTTCAGATCGGTTCAGTTTCAATGTTAATTCGGTTCAGTTCGGTTCTATTTTTAAAATCAAATTATAACTTTGGTTTGCCTAATTGGATTCGGTTTCAACCGAACCGAACCGATGAACACCCCTATGCCTGAGTTTAACCAAAACATGAAAAATCAAAATTTCAAAATTCAATATTTTAGTTAATTTAATAATTAGTATAATGTAGCATAATTTAGTATATTTTAGTATAATTAATATAATTTAGTATAATTAGCATAATTTAATTTATTTTAGTATATTTCAGTATAATTTAATATAACTTAGTTTATTTTAGTATCATTAGCGTAATTTAGTATTAAGTAGCATAATTTAGCTAAATTTAATATAATTTAGTTTATTTTAGTATAATTAGCTTAATTTAGTATAGTTTAGTATAATTTTGTATAATTAGGATAATTTAGCATAATTAGCATAATTTAGTATAATTAACATAATTTAGTTTATTTTAGTATAATATAGTATAATTAACATAATTTAGTATGATGTAGCATAATTTAGTTTATTTTAGTATAATATAGTATAATTAACATAATTTAGTATATTTTAGTATAATTAGCATAATTTAGTTTATTTTAGTATGATATAATATAATTAGCATAATTTAAGTATATTTTAGTATAATTTAGCATAATTTAGTATAATTTAATTAATTTTAGTATAATTAGCATAATTTATTATAATGTAGCATAATTTAGCTTAATTTTGCATAATTTAGTTTATTTTAGTATAATTAATTTAGTTTTGTATAATTTAGTATAATGTAACATAATTTAGTATAATTAGCATAATTTAGTTTATTTTTCGGATACAAATATGGAAGGATACTAGATAGATACAGATCAAAATACAATGTTGGTTTCGAAAGCTGATACAAATACGAATACAAATAATTATTTGTATCCACAACTTTTTATTTTTCGATATCTATTTGTGTGGATTCAAATACAAAATAGAATAATTACCCGTATTCAATTATTAGTATATGTATTCGTATCCGTATTTATTTATTCGTTTGTTTTAGAATCATATATTTTTTATAGAGGAAATCATATCGATATTTTGATGTGATTTTTATTTTCAAATAAAAAATTAATTTATCAAATAATATGTTTATTTTGTCATAATATTTAAATTAGGTATTCAAATTATATGTGTTTGTATATGTTTAATATCCAATCCGTATTCCTATCCATTTAATATCTGATCCATATTCTTATTTATTTAAAATATGATATGTATCCGAATTCAAAAAAAATGAATACATATATGATTTTACCACTATCTGATCCTCATATGATGTGTTTTCACCTCTACACGTGACATGTTAGGTAACTAATTTTTTTCACATTGTTTTTTTTATTTTACATTTAGAAATATACTTGTATTTTTATGTGTTTTTATTTTTATTTTTTCTTCTTTGAACCAACTTAAAATCTGAAAAAAAAATCAATTAAACATCACATTTAATTGTTTAGATTTATTGTGCTTTTAATTATGAAGTAAACGATTGATTATGTTGCACCAAATTTTATGCACAAAATATTTTAATTCTTTACAATATATGTACAACTTTATTTATTTTTACTTTGGTGTAATTTGACACAGGACATTATCACTGTTATATTAAATTTATTACAGATTCTGATAAACATAATTATTTGACAAAATGAGAATGTCTACCTAATTTATACCAAATAAATTGTAAGAATTTCAAGTGAAAAATTATTACATCGAATAAAAATCAGAACTCATGTGAAATGATTCAATATGTACAATTTTTTATTTTTAATTAGTTGTCGTATTATCTATGTAACACTATAAGAAATATTATAAAAAAATATATATATATAATGGTATAATTATAAATTTTGCATTTAAAACTACATAAAGAAATTTCTATAAATAAAACATACATATATAAATATATATATATATATATATATATATATAAGTTTTTATAATTTTATATATATATAATTGAGTGAATATATATATGTTAATAATCAAATTGGAAGGTCTAAGAGGTATAAAAAATTTAATAAGAGGTTTTATGTGCAAAATATACAACCTTATGCAATAAATAAAAAATTGAAGGACTAATTTGCAAAATACCCAAAAGCTTGTCATAAGCTTCTCTTGTACCATCCAGTACCATGTTGGTACCGTGAGAAACAAAAAAAAAAAAAAAAAAAAGAGAAGAGCGGGTGAGGGCAAGGAAAAGGAAGAAAGAAAGGGAGAGAAAGGAAATTTCGCGATCGATCGAACCGTCCGTAGATTTGAGATCAGAACGAAGCCCTCTACGCAATAAAGCAATTAATTTGGTATAAATCTCTATTTCTCAAATTCTATTTGGAACCCTAGATTTCGAGTTAAATTGCAATTCTTTCGTTTGAAGTTCGTATTTGAGTTTTGATTCGAGATTTCATGTAATTAACCTCATTCCTTGAACAATTGAGTTGAATTTATGAATTTGGGTTTAGGGGTTTTGAAACTAGGGTTTTATATTTTGGAAATATTATAAGGGTTGAAAGTATAAAAGTTATGCAGATATTTAAGTTCTTTCGATTGAAACCCGAATTGCTATTTAAAACTAATTACCGAATATGTGTCGAACCTTCGAACTTTGAGTTATGAAATTAGAATTTGATATTAACTTGAATGGTGTATGGTGTCGAAAAACTTGAATGAACCAAGTAGATATACACTTTAAACTGCACCAAAGCATAGCAACCATAAGTCGTAACCGAGCATCGATCGAAACAAGTTCTAACTAAACAATTGAATTCTGCATGTGAATTGCGGGCCGCAATAGAAAGCCCTGCGGGCCGCAACATGATCTGGTACTTAACCAATTCTTTAGCTGTGATGGCTACGGGCCGTAACAAAATTGGTTGCGGGCCGCAATAATCACAGGTCCAATAAAATGGCTCTGGAGTCGTAAGCAGGTCTAATGTTGCGGGCCGCAACAGATTCTTTACGGGCCGTAGAGAACCCAATACTTAGCCAATTTCTATTAGTTTGTTCTGTGGGTACTGCGGGCCGCAACAACACCATTACGGGCCGCAATTAATGTGCAGATTTGTAATAATTGAGTATTTTTAAACCTAATCGAAGGGGTATCGAATCGTAATCATATAATGTCAATTATATAGCAATTATAAGCTAATTAAACCCTAATGGTATATATTCTAAATAGAATTGATAAGGCAACAGCGTACGGAACCTCGAGGAGTTTAAGACGTAAGATTTACTTAAGAGCAGCGTACTCAGGTGCGGGATTTCTGGACTTGTCTGATATTTTATTTTCAGAATTAAATTGTAGTTCTATTGACATGTTGAATATTCTTGTTGATTGCATTATATGAATTGTGCATTTGCATTTCATGCCCTAATATTATCGAACTCGAATTTTGGTAAGTTGATTGACTTGCATATTGGTATTGAATACATTTGTGTCGATCTATTATGATCTGATTGTAGATGAAAAGTCACTGGAATTGGAAATGAGATGAAATGGTATGTTATGGATCACCAAAGTGTGACCAATTTGCAAAACCTGGTGCACGGGTTTTGGGAGGATTCTAAAGCTTTAGTCTCTGAGGCTCGTGTAAGTCCCCAGACCGGTTGGGGCAGGAGCAGTATGAAACTAGTTGTGAATGGTAGTAATATGAGTGACTAGTGTGAGATGTCGTATGCATGATCTGATGAGATATGCGTTTGAATGGTCGGTTGAGATTATGATTCTTAATGAATTTTCTGAATATGACTTGTAACTAGAAAGTTAGGAAATGGTTAAGCCAAGCACTACCGATGGGTGTCATATACTGTACAGTAGGGTGGCCTTCGGTAGGTGTCTGGAACCCTACCGTTGTCGACGGGTTTGTGGTACAGCTGGGTGGTACATCGGTAAGTGCTACCAGACTTATTAAAATAATTAAGCCCAATTGTTGTGATTTGAAATTCGATTTAATACTCTTGTGTTGTAATTCATTTGATTATCTGCTGTCAGGTATGCATTCATGTTTATATAATGTTATACATGTACAATACGTTGTTGATAATTTCTTTTTGAAAATAAAGTTAGATTGCAAGTCCAGGGGTTCGTATGTGGCAAATTATCGCACTGAGATTTTATTCTCACACCCGTTGGGTTATCCTTTTCAGGTTCTGGTGCAGTAGGGAGCGGTGAGGCACGACAGTCTTAGGCCTCGGTATTTGTCCTTCTACCAGAGTTTCTATGATACCTGTTAGATTTTGGTTTTGTGGTTGTAATATGTTATCTACGTATATGTGCATATACGTAGTTTTTGTATGATGTGATGTATATTGGTGTCTTTTGAACTGAATCAGGTGTTATGTTTATATTTGTTTTCTCAGAATTGTGTTGAATTGTTTAATTGCTTGTTGAATGGGGTTATATATTTGGGATTTATGGGAATTGAGTAAATGAATCGTAATTGCCTTGTAGGCATACAGGAAACTGTATGTTTACGGCAGGGACCCTGTCGCATTTTTGTACAGGTTGGCTACGGGGTGTGACAATCTATATATATAAATATGGTTACTAAAATTTGAAAATCTGAATTAAATATGTCACCAGTGGATGAATTCAATTTTGATTAACCGAAATATTATAAGTTAACACGAAGTAGAGACACGTCTCTCTCAAAAATATGGTTATCGCTGAAAGTTTTAGTTAAAAGAAAAAAACCGCGAATTCGGCGCCAGACCAAAACCCTCCCGCCATCAGACGCACCAGCCCAAAATCCTCTCCGCACCGATCCAACCCATCTCTCTCTTCCTCTCTCGCCTCCGACCCAGCAGGCCAGCACAGACGCGCCCCCGCTCAGCCTCTCCACCTCCGCACAAACCCAAAACCCTCTCCGCACCCGGCGCGCGTGAGAATCTGTCCGATCTCATAGCGCTCTTCTCTGATTATGCAGCATTCTATTTCAAGAGTAGTGAAGTTGTGCTTTATTTCTTTTTACTGAAGAATAGTTTCATATCTGTATTTTTTTTTTAATTTGGAAATTTGATTCTAATCTCCTTCCATATGCTGTTTTGATTACACTATGCACTTATTGTTTTAATTTATTTGTTTTCATTTGTTTTGGCTAATTTCGTGTCTAATTGCACAATAAGGGTAATCAAAACTGAAACCGTAAATATTTTAGAAAAATTGCACAATTCAGTGGAGGGTCATGAGATTAATCAACTTTAGTTTTGCATCTAAGATTGAAATCCTCAAGTTTGTATAAGAATATCTAATGGTTTTGCATCTATGAAGGTAACAGAGGCGGTATGTTGAGTGAACAAGATATACTTAGTAGCTATGTTACTCTGATACCCCAGATTGGGCTTCGTAACCGTATTGGACATGTATCGGATACCATCTGGAGTTAGTAAATGCAGACTGGTAACCAAACACTCTTTGTATATCATGCTTATTTTTGTCTCAGACCAAACCAGTAGCAGTTTTTTAATCGTTTGCTTTGTTTACTTTTCAGGAGGGTTTTGCCTTAGGAGACGTCATTGCCTCCCTTGCCCAGAAGAACTCTCACGTGCCTTACCGCAACAGCAAGCTCACTCAAGCAAGACTCTCTCGGTAAGATTTCTTCGGAACTTTTTTTTTGGTTATTCAATGCTGATATTAAGTTTGGTTGAGGATAGTTGAGCTTAGTTTTCAGTTTGTTTGCTCAAATGAGAGAAACTGTATGTGCTGTTCTAGTTACTTCATGGCTAATTGCTAGATATAAATGGTGAACTTGTTAGAATGGAAGTTGAGTTATAAATTCACCATGTTTTTCTTATCACTTTTCTGTTCTGGTTTCTTATCACTTTTCTAAAATAAATCACCATGTTTTTAAATCATTTATATTTGAAACAATCAAATTAAATCAAATTTTAGTAAATTTGATTCATTATAACTTTTGTATGATAATGTGTACTAGTGGGATTATGAAATCGCTGTTTTGTACCGGGTAGATTACTTTACTGTTAAATGAAAAGCAATGCAGATCCAGCTTATTGTATCATTTCTAAGCTGATCCAGCTTAGTAAGGTTTTTTAAATAATTGTATTATTATAGTTTATTGGACTAATAGGTCAATATTGTTTTTGCTTAACAATATACTTTGTTTAGTTTTCTGATTTTCTTCAATATCATATTTAGAAGCACTCAAGCAAGAAGAGTATATTAATAAATTATGAGACATTGGGTTTTTGACAACTATGTTTAACTTGCTTTTTCAAATATAACAAGCAGTGTTTATAAAGAAGTCTGTGTGCATCCTATATATAATTTCACATTTGAGTAGTCATGCCGTGTAGATCATACAACTACTTCAATAATCACACTTTCTAGGATGTAAAACTATATCAACTGATCACAGCAAACATCTTTATACCAAACATACATGGATGAAATTATATTAAATTTCAATTTCAGGATAAAACGAACAAATGTAAACCAATTCATCATAGTTGAATTCCATTTAAGGAATTGACATAATAAAAAATAAAATTTACAAAGCTACAAATCAACTGTAAGAAAGCTTGAATGAATATCATAAATAAGTATCTTCTGAGAAACATTAAAAATTAGAAAAGATTCGTCACTATCATTAATTCTCTATTTTCATCCCTGACGTGCATATACGTACCATGATAAAATGCAACAATGTGAGGCTACTAATTGAAGGTGCCACATCTTCTTTAATACCTTTCATCTCAGATCATGCAAGTAGATTCTGGATCATATCAAAGGCCAAAAATTCTTTACTTAACAGTGTGAAGCCATAAATGTTTTCATGATTCTCTAATTGTCTTTGAACCATGCTTATCCTTTGAAGCAATTTCCATCTTGGAAATGGCACAAGCTTAATCTCCCATAGTGCCATAGCATCATGAGATTTATCATATTGCACCATGCATAATGCCTCTTCATCATATTTTGTGATCCAAATTTGATATCGATGTGATGTACCTGTGATCATAGCTTCCTCAGGGAGATGCATAATTTGAGCATTATTGCCAGTTTCTAAGCATAGAACAAGTATATATGGATTGGAACCTTGAATATATTATCCACAATCAGACACCCAATATATGCATCTGAGTACAACTGTATTATGTAACAACTAGAGAAAACAAATAGGTAAGGTTTGGGCAAGAGATCGTTTGATTTATATATAATAATGGTTGTTTTTGTTGCTACTACTTTGGGAATTCTCTTTTTGAGGTACAATTTTAACAATTTAATAATATAAATGCTGAATTAACATTCAAGTGTTTCGTATTTTATGGAGGAATATTATCTGAAATAACTAAAGTGAACAGTAATATTAAGAAAACTAATTATATATATCAATATTAGGAGCATTTGTAGTAATTAATACTAAAGTGAACAGTAATTTAGAATGTTTTTATTGGCTAAAATGGGCATATAAAAATATCATTTTAGTAGAGACAAATTTTAACTCCTAATAGTAGCAATTCCTAGCTACAGAATAGACATTATTGATTCCAAAAAATTAATACAGCTCTGAATTCGTTCAAAAAAAAAAAAACGAAACAAGACTTTTTTTTTCTAAATAATCACTACTACGAAAAGGTTAATTACTAACAGGTTATTTGCTACGGTTCCCAAAGTTTTTTAATGAGACGTGCGTAAATAAGAAAGTGAGATGGTAAGAGGACATGTATACATGGTTGAACTGTGGTTGCTATGGTTCAAACAATTTAACTGTAGGTAAAGGAATGATATTATGCACTGCTGGGTGTGGGTAGTATTACCGACGGCTGGGATTGGAGGAGCCGTGGATAAAAAGGTGTGAGTAGAAAAGTTAAGCATTTAATTGCGATTTTGATTCGCGAGAAAAAAGGACATGAATAAAAGGAATCCGCATCACCCTAGGTACCTGAGGTGCAAGTGGTGAATCTGTATTATACTAAATGCACATTTAATTGCTAAAAAACTGAAATTCAATTGCAATTGAAAGTAAATAGATGAGTTTAGATAAATTTGACACGCATGATGTTAACGGAGTTTGGAAAAACAAAGGCCTACATATCCGGGGCTTCGTAACCTCTTGTGGGTGCGCCTTTCTATTACCTAATACGAAAGGATTACAACTTGTGAACCGTTGAGCCCTTATACACCAAGCGGGAGGTCAAACGGCTAACTCAAAGAGATGAGAACAAGGTCTCGATTGTCTGGAAACTCAAGATAAACACTCAGTAGATCCCTCTAACCTAATCTAGATCAAAATTAGTAAAGTAGGTTTAAGGTTGTTTGAGGAATTTTGAAGTTTTAAGCTCTCACAACAATGAAGTAACTAAAGCTCTCATAAAATTGCGTTTTAGAAGTTTAGGGTCGGCTGAGATACTTTGGAAGAAAGCCCAAAGTCCTATTTATAAAAACAACTCAACAATGAGCTAATTGAGCTAAAACGTTACTAACGTTTTACAAAACATTACAACGTTTTAGTTCAAAGTGCGATTTAGAATTTCAATTTTCTGATAGCTCAGCTAATCGATCAAAACGTTACCAACGATTGTACAACGTTTTGCACTGTAAAATCTTGATAAAAACAGAAATTTCTGAAGCTCATATTTAATTAAAACGTTACAACTTTTGTCAAAATGTTACAACGTTTGTAACTTGAATTTTAAATTTGATAAGCTATACTTGACGTTATAACATTCCTAAAATGTAACAACATTTCAAGTTGTACAGCTGTGCTTCAGCAGTTCTGACAATCCTAAAACGTTACACATTTTAAGTTGTTTCTGAGTTTAATCAATATGTTACTTCAGCGATTCTGACACGCTTAAAACGTTACAACATTTTACAAACATTTACCAATGTTTGATCCCTGTTTAAACGGCCTCAAACTTTACTAAGTTTCTAATTTTACAATTTGTATTATTGATATATGTTTTCATGATTTCTTCAGTCCAAGTATTCTATAATGCAATTCCATTTGATTTGAACCTATATATCTTTCAAAAATAAAAAAAATCGTAAAATTCAATAATTGTATGTTTTTACAAATTAGTCAAATAGACGAAAAAGATTATTGCTCGAACAACAATCTGGACCATTCATTTCACTTGGCACGAATCAAAGTAGGCCCCCATAATCTCAACAGCTACCGAATTGAGTTTAGCCTGAATGGAATTAATCTGGGCCTTCCATTTTTATTAATTGCACCTTAGGTACCTGGGGGGATAAGGACTCGAATAAAAGAGTGTGAGTAAAGTTTGAGATGTGGGTAAAGGGTGAAATAAGATTTTGATTTAGACTGATAGGTCACAAATATAATTTCTTATTTGGAAAAATATATGATAGTGATCTAAAATTAGGCGACTACAATGAACTGTCACCAAATGTAGCTACACATGTCATGACTTCAGTCAGGCGCAAGTGCTTATAATGTGCTAAATTAAAAAAAAAATACAATGTATATAATGAAAAACATTAATGACTTTGATATTATAGCAAAGAAATAAATAGAATAATTTTGAAAAATAATAAAGTAAGAAAAAAAAAAGTAGATCTTGGCCCATTTCAGTAACATAATATTTATCTAAAGATTTCAAAATGTTCTAATTTTTCTCCAACGCTATTTTTATATTGACAAGATAATTTTTAAATTAAGTTGTTATTTTTCACCCTCTCAACTTTTATATAGTATTTTTATCAAAAGATAAGAAAAAGAATTGAAAAAGTTTTCCATTTTACCATATAAAGTCCTATATAATTATTATTGTTTTAATTTTTTGTCAAAATTTTGGTGTTCTCCATTTAAAACTTGTTGTTTCTAATTCAATTGACATGTATTTTTAACTTTGATTTTTCTTCATCAATATTTTTTTGTCTGAATAAAAAGACCGTTTTATATTTTTGTTGTTAGAAAATTCACATTCCAGGTCTCAAAATAAATAAAATGAGAAACAAAAAAAATATAAATTTGTACATACAGACTTCAAATGAGGAGACGCAAATATAATATATCGTTAATTTTGGAAATGTTACAACTTAATTTTAGAAATATAATATATTGATAATTTTAGGAAATCTAATATATTTTTTTATACATTTTAGTTTTTGGTCCATTTTATGTAACTATTTATGTAATATGACAAAGTTAATTTTTGAAGGAAGTTGCTATTTTTCATCCTCTCATACTTTTTTATACTTTTTATAGTATTTATCAAAATTTAACAAAAAGAAACAAAGAATTGAAAAAGGTTTCCATTTTTAGCATATGAAGTCCTATATATATATATATATATATATATTGTCTTATTATTATATTTACGAGAGTTACCATATTTAGAATAGTTATAATCAGAGTATAAGTCGGTAGCCTTTTTTAGTTGTTTACATGTATATATATACTCTCCCATTTTCGGGTAATGATATTGAAACAACTCAATTTTATATTAACACAACATTATCAAAATATTTTACTATATAGACAATTTTATCCTTCATCAAGTATTTCCTTTGAAAACTAATTCTCTCTCATATGCTAGCACATTTATGTTTTTCCTTAAAAGTTATGTTTTACAAAGTATGTTATTTTGTGTAAAATATATTCTTTTGTCATATATTATTTTAAAATCTATTACTTAAAAGTTACTATAAAATATATTTATAAACTTTATGTTATCATATAATAAGTATTCATTATTTATTTTAATCAAATATTTAAGATTTTTTAAGGGAATTACAACAGTGAATTAATTTTATAATATTATTAAAATCTATCAACGTTGTATATATCGATTTATTTTGTAAAACTTCACAATTTTTTTTAACAATCCACTATATTATTTTGTCTATTAAAATTTATCTTCTTTTTTTAAGCAATAACACTAAGAAAACAACATTATTACTTACATAAAAAATATATTGAATGCAAATTATCATGAATAATTTTGTATTCAACTTATGATTAAAATAATAAATTAAAAGTACGACAGAACACTAGAAAATAACAAATTTATTTGGTCGCAAATCGTGAGTTGTTCGCATACATAGCCTTTAGCACCATATAAACCACGAACAACAAGAAGCATATCATCAGAATATTCAAACTTCAAATTAAGAAGTTGATTGCCTTCATTTGCATAATTCAAAACTTGATTTTCAAGGTTTTCTTCTAACGGATTAGGGAATTGATCCATCTATTCAATTAACAAAAACAAATTAATTACAAAACATCAATAAAAAAAATTTCTAACAATTTTAATTAAAATAGACTAATTGATTATAAGTATCAAAATTAAGAGTAAAAAAATAAAAAAATTATAATATATTTGAGTTGGAATATATCAAATATTAAAGCGAGTGTATCTTATTATTAAAAAAAAGTTAAATACATATTTTGACTTGACTATTTAAAAACCTTAATTGAATTCAATGTTTTTTTGGGTAAATTATGCAGCTGTATTGTCATGAATAAATGGAAGATCAACGAAATTATGTAACTTTTGATTTAATATGAATAAAAAATATAAAAAAAGGAAAAAAAATATCTATCCATTATGGAAACCAAATAATTTAATGATCCCTATATTAATTACATTATGAAAAAAATATGGTAGTTAGGAAGAGATTTAATGAGGGTTAAAATTGTCCATACATTATTTTTTTGTAAAGATGTTGTGTTAATATAAATGTGTGTGGTGTTAATATGTCTACCCCCCATTTTCTTATATATCTCATTAAATTGAGTCCTCTCTCTTTGTATCATTTAATTCATCCATATTTTCTCAGACGTTCTTCTTTTGCAAAAAAATAAACCAACGAAATCAGTAATGGTGAGAAGACAGATTCAAAAGAGGGAGTCTGTTACATTATACTAAAGATCATAATAAAAATAAGTATGAGGTCTAATTGGTAAAACATGTATCCTTTGTAATATTATAAAGTGGAGGGACTTATTAGCAAAAATCCAAAAAAAAACAATCTAGAACTTTTCCTTTCCTTCTTCCTTTCATTTTTATTTCTTGGCCGTGAGTGTGGAGGTGGGTGCCGAGCCAAAGGGAAAGAGAGAGAGAGAGAGAAATCAAGCGTGGAAACTGATCGAACTTGTCGGAAAATTGAGATTCGAGCTTAATTGACGATCCTTGATCGATTCTAAAGCTTCAAATTGGTATATTTCTCCTTTTCAATTAGCAAAACCCTAATAGTCGATTTGTTGTGGTTTTCGTTTGAATTTCGAATTCGGGCTTGAATCGAACGATTATAACTCGATTAGTATATTGAATTGGGTGGAATTGAATAGATATTCTTTTGAAATTGGGAATCATGATTTAAGGGTTGGTATGGAATTTGGGATGATTATTTGTGAAATTCAAATTTGATTAGGATTGATCGAGTTATAATTCGTTAAAACCGTTCGATTCGTATTATTTGATTAAACTACCCTTTGGACTTTGAATTTGGAATTAGGGTTTTGAAAAACTTGAATTATGAATTATGTCGAATACTTGTATAGCTCCATATACCTTGAAATATGATACAGTACGTAACCCCGATTAACCGGAATCGAGTGTCGATTGATCGGAATTGAAACCAAAGGAATTAGGGTTTTCTGTGTATTGGTTGCGGGCCGCAACAGGACCCATTAGAGGCCGCAACCTGGTAACCCAAAGTGGTAAGTTGAGTGTTGTTAAGCCAAATCGAATGAGTATCGAACCGTAATCGCACTAGCCTTAGTTATACACCATTTATACAGTGTTAAATAACGATTATGCGTATCTTTTAAATAGACGTGGTAAGGCAATCGGATACGGAATCTCACGAGACGTTTGGGACGTAGAATCTATTAGCGATCATCATACTCAGGTGCGGGGTTTCTGGACTTGTCTGATATTTTATATTCAGAAATTAAACTGTGTTTCGATTGACATGTTGATTATTGATTGAATTGCATTGTCGGATTGTGTTGCATATGCATTGCATTGCCCAAATAAAGTGAAACTTGAATTGTTTTATCTGATTGATTTGCATGCTGGTATGGTTATTAATTGTGTTGATCTGAATGATCTGATTTTGGAATTAAAGTCACCGTGCTTCATATCACCATTGGTTGGTGGATATGGTATTATTGTTATCCACCGTGATGACGTTACCCAAGGGGTGAAATCGGATTTGTCAAAGTCTCTGCAGGGACTTTGATGCCCAGTGTCCTAAAGCTTTAGAACGTCTGGCCCTCGGCAGTTCCCAGTACCGGTTGGGACGAGGGGTAAGTGACTTTGTATTATGATTTTGGTTATGGGTGACTTGTGTATCGGAGGTATTACTCAGGGGGTAATGCGTTTGGACGGTCAATTGGATTTATATGGATTTTCCGGATATGAATTGGAACCAGACTTTTAATTAAACTGTTAAGCCTGTAACTACAGATGAGAGTCATGAGAAAAGGTTGTACTTAGCGCAGCCGTCTGTAGGTGTCTGTAACCCTACAGATGAGTGGGAAAGAAATGGGGTCCAGTTTGGTGGAACATCTGTAGTTACTACCAGATATTTTGAGCTCGAGTTAAATCAAATATTGTGTGTTTGAATTTCAGTTTGGCAATTCCTGAATTGTGATTTCATTTGGTTAATTGATGTCGGGTTTATGCATTCTTGTTTATATATGGTTATAAACTAATATGAGCTTTATTTGTGTTTTATTTTTGAATATAATCTGTGATTGCAAGTCCAGGAACGATTGTGGCAATTTATCGCACTGAGAATTTATTTCTCATCCCCTCTTTTGGGTAAATTTTTCAGGTGCTGGTTCGGCTGATCCAGGAGAGGCACGTGGTCGATAGGCCAGGGGCTTGTCATTACCTTCAGCTAGACCTGTCTGGTATTTTGACTAGAGATGTGTATTTATGTTTTTGTGTATAGATATATACTCTCTCTATGTCATTCCTTTTTGGTACGTATCCGGTTGTGATACGGTTTCTGTATGATATGACCTGACTGGGTGTGATTATGCACTGGGTTTATGTTATTTATTTGTTTGTTTTCTTGATGGGTTTTATTTTAAATCATATCGTAATTGCCTAGTAGGTATACGGGCAACCGTATGCCTACAGCAGGAGCACCTGTCGTGCCTCGTGGGCCTCGGGGTGTGACAGGTCTTCCCCGGGTGGTATCAGAGCATGGTTTAAAACCTGAACCAGACTTGTTTGGATACGAGAGTGATATGCGTATTAATGGGGTCGTCGTGATTATACGAATATTGTATAATAGGAAAAGAATATAGAATGTTATAAACTAACTTTGTTTATTCAGAAAATGAAAACACGCCGAGGCAGAGGTAGACCTCGGAGGAATCCTGAACCTAACCCGGAATTAGTGATCGAGCCAGCTGGAGGAGCTGGAGGAGCTGGAGGAGCGAGAGGACCGGATAGAGATCAGAATCTGGATGAGAGATTGATTGCGGCCTACGAGAGGGGTCGCCAAGCTGAAAGGCGAGATGCAATACCGGTAGCTCACGGAGATGCTCCTGAGGATTTCAGAAAGTTGTACGATGCATTTATGCGTTTGAACCCACCGCACTTTGATGGAACCGGTGGTTATGCAGTAGCAGAGGAATGGTTGGCACAAATTAATTCAAAGCTGGTTCTATGCCGTGCACCGGAAGAAGATAATGTGGAACTAGCGGAACAGCAACTCGTAGGTGACGTAAGGTTCTGGTGGGATGGGGCCCGACGCAGTTATGTCGGGGAGGAAGCCAAGATACCTTGGGAATGGTTTGAACAGCAGTTCAATCGACGCTTTCTGAGCAATATTCAGCGTGAAGCGCTGAGAAGAAAGTTCTTGGAGTTGAGGCAAAATGGGCGTCCGGTGATGGAATACAATAGTGAATTTCTGGCTTTGTCGCGCTATGCTTCGGATGTACGAAATGATGTAGAGAGGTATAATAGGCAATACTTGGATGGGTTGGATGGAAATATTTCAATGATTGTTGATACTCCGACTGCTACGGAGTTGCAATCTATGATGGATCATGCGGAACAGGTAGAGATACATGGTAAGAGGAGGAAAGAGCAATTGACTGAGAGAAATATAAAACAGAAGGAGACTCAGAGTGGGCAGATGTCGAGGTCGAGGGGAGGACCATCAATTGTTAGACCCCCTCGGCCGAGTATGGCGCCGAGACCCCCGTTCAGACAGACCTCTATGCCGGGTTTTAGACCGGTGATGCCTTCGCAGTGGTGCCGATCGTGCAATCAAGCGCACGACGAGGTTGATTGTAGGCGCAAGACTAATACTTGTTTCGTGTGTGGCAGCGCGGGACATTGGGCGCGGGAATGCCCGAATGCGCTTATGAGGATGCGAGGTGCTAGCAGCGCGGGAGGATCCGCTAGCGTTGGGCGCGGCGCGCCGACGGGACGCGGACGTGGCGCATTTCAAGCTAGCGGGGCTAACGCTAGCAGGGCTAGCAGCGCCGGTAGCGTCGGCAGGGTTAGCGGCGCTGGCAGCGCCGACAGCATTGGCAGGAATGACGGCAGGGTGGCGGCGCATGCGCTTAACATCGCTGGAACTTCGCGCAACGCTGCAACTGCGCAGGGAAGAGGCCAGACCAATGTCATGACAGGTATACTCTCTATATCTGATCATGATGCATATTGTCTAATTGATACGGGGTGCAGTCATTCTGTTGTGTCGAGGGTGTTTGTGGAAAAGTGTAGTTGGCCAATTGAGATGAGTAATCAAGTTTTAAACGTCCAAACCCCATTTGGTTCAACTGATCGAGAAATTACTATATGCCGAAACCGAAATATTAAAGTAGACGGAAGGGAATTCGAGGCTGATTTGTTGGTTATGGATATTATGGGGTATGATGTATTGCTGGGAATGGATTGGTTGACGAAGCACGCGGCAACCATTGACTGTCCGCATCGACGGATTCATTTTGCGAATTCAAGAGGTATGTCGTGTATTTTGAAATGTAGAGAAATGGGGGAACTAACACCGTGTGTTTCTGCTGTAGAAGTGAGACATTTATTAGAAACAGGGTGTACAGCTTATCTGGCAGCTGTGGTTTATGCGGCTGCGGCAGTACCAGAGATCAACACTATACCGGTGGTTTCAGAATTTGTGGATGTATTTCCGGAAGAGATTGTGGGGTTGCCACCTGAGCGAGAAGTGGAGTTCGGTATCGAGCTAGTACCGGGCACAACACCGATTTCAAAGGCACCGTATCGAATGGCACCGGCAGAACTGAAAGAACTTAAGGCGCAGTTGGAAGACATGTTGGAGAAGGGATTTATCAGACCCAGCACATCGCCATGGGGCGCGCCAGTGCTGTTTGTCAAGAAGAAGGATGGAACGTTGCGATTATGCATTGATTACCGCGAGCTGAATAAGGTAACAGTGAAAAATAAATATCCGTTACCTCGGATTGATGATCTGTTTGATCAGTTGCAGGGATCTTCGATATATTCAAAGATTGATCTGAGAACAGGGTATCACCAGTTGAGGATTCGGCCGAGCGATGTGGACAAAACAGCATTCCGTACAAGGTACGGGCATTATGAATACCTTGTTATGCCGTTTGGACTGACGAACGCACCGGCAGCGTTCATGGATTTAATGCACCGCGTGTTTCATGATCTATTGGATTCGACAGTTGTGGTTTTCATTGATGATATATTGGTGTATTCGCGCTCCCGAGAAGAACATGAGGTACATCTTAGAATTGTTTTGCAAAGATTGCGAGAACATCAGTTATTCGCAAAGTTTTCGAAATGTGAGTTTTGGTTAAGTGAAGTCACTTTTCTGGGGCATGTTGTTTCGGGACAAGGGTTAGCGGTGGATCCCGAAAAGATTCGGGCTGTTACTGAATGGAAGAGACCGGAGACAGTTACTGAAATTCGCAGCTTTCTGGGGTTAGCCGGGTACTATAGGAGATTTGTACTCGGGTTTTCGCGGTTAGCTGCGCCACTTACAAAATTGTTGCATAAAGGCGTGAAATTCGATTGGAGTACCGCGCAAGATAAAAGTTTTGAGGAATTAAAGAGTCGGCTGGTATCCGCGCCGATTCTTGCTATGCCGGCTGCTGATAAAGAGTATACGGTTTACACCGATGCATCTCGATCAGGGTTGGGTTGCGTATTGATGCAAGATGATCATGTAATTGCCTATGCATCTCGACAATTGCGACCGCACGAGCAAAACTACCCGACTCATGACTTGGAATTAGCGGCAGTGATATTTGCGTTGAAAATTTGGCGGCATTATCTGTATGGTGTGAGATGCCGTATATTTATCGATCATCAAAGTCTGAAATACATCTTCACGCAAAAAGAATTGAATTTGAGGCAAAGAAGGTGGTTGGAATTGATGAAAGACTACAATTTGGATATCCAGTATCATGCAGGAAAAGCGAATAGTGTAGCAGATGCGTTAAGCAGAAAGAGTCAGGTAAACCTGGCGTCGGTAATTACAAGTGAAGCGCATCTTCTTGAGGAAATGCGCAGATTGGAAATTCATGTTGGCGCATCACGCGAATTAGCGTTGGAAGTTGTATCTAAGTGTAATAGAAGTGAGATTGGGACTAGCGCAACTGCAATTGCGTCGGTGATGCTAGCAGCGGTTGAGATCCGATCGGAATTACACGAACAGATTCGTGCAGCGCAACAGAATAATCCAAGATGTCAGAAATTTAAACTGCACTACGAGTCAAATGCTGATTCTCCGTTTAAAGTTCAGGAAGATGATATCTTGCGGTTTCACGACCGCATTTGTGTACCAAGTGATTCAGAATTGAAAGATCTGATTTTGTCAGAGGCGCACGATTCGGGATACGCTATCCATCCAGGAGAAGTAAAAATGTATCAAGACCTAAAGAAGTATTTTTGGTGGCCTAAAATGAAGCGAGAAGTGCAAAGGTATGTTGAAAAATGCCAAATATGTCAGCAAGTTAAAGCAGATCGGCAGAGAAAAGCAGGATTGCTAAGACCTCTGGAGATACCTACAAGGAAATTTGAATCAATCACAATGGATTTTGTAAGTGGATTTCCGAGGACGATTGGAAGATATAATACCGTTTGGGTAATTGTGGATCGGCTGACGAAGATAGCGCATTTCATTCCGCTTCGAATTGAGACATCTGGGCAAGAATTGGCGGAATTGTTTCTGAAATATCAGTTTAAATACCATGGTTGCTCACGCAATATCATTTCTGACCGAGATCCTCGATTTACTTCTCATTTCTGGGAGAGTTTTCAAGAGACAATGGGAACCAAGTTGAGATTCAGCACCGCGCACCATCCGCAGACTGACGGTCAGTCTGAGCGCACTATTCAGACGATGGAAGACATGTTGCGCTCCTGCGCGCTAAGTTTACAAGGTTCGTGGGTTGATCATTTGTATCTGGTGGAGTTTGCGTATAACAACAGTTATCATTCGAGTATTGGTATGTCACCGCAAGAGGCGCTGACAGGACAGCAGTGTCGTACTCCGCTGTGGTGGGGACCAGCGGGTACATATCCACCTACAGGGCCGCAAATGTTAGAAGAAATTTCTGAGAAAATGAAGATGGTTTTGAGTCGGCTCAAGTCGGCTCAAGAGAGACAAAGGAAATACGCTGATATTCATCGAAGACCGTTGGAATTCCAGGAAAGTGATCATGTATGGCTTCGAGTTTCGCCTGTCAGAGGCGTGCATCGATTTGGTGTTTCGGGCAAGTTGAGTCCCCGATACATTGGGCCGTTTCAGATTTTGCGACGAGTTGGGCCGGTAGCATACGAGCTTGCGCTACCACCAGCGCTGGACCGGGTTCATCCGGTATTTCATGTTTCACAGTTACGCCGATATGTGCGAGATCCGTCGCATTGTATTGATCACTCGGGTTTGCACGTACAAGATGATCTGACCTATCAAGAAGAACCAATGCAGATATTGGACCGAAAAGAACAACGGCTTCGAAGTAAGGTGATCAGGCTCGTGTTGGTAAAATGGGGACGCCATTCCGATAAGGAAGCGACGTGGGAGCTCGAGGAGAGCATTCGAGAGAAGTATCCGGAGTTATTCGACAATTCAGGTACGAAATCAAGTTCAGAGGACTGAACTTTATTTTAAGGGAGGGAGAATTGTTACATTATACTAAAGATCATAATAAAAATAAGTATGAGGTCTAATTGGTAAAACATGTATCCTTTGTAATATTATAAAGTGGAGGGACTTATTAGCAAAAATCCAAAAAAAACAATCTAGAACTTTTCCTTTCCTTCTTCCTTTCATTTTTATTTCTTGGCCGTGAGTGTGGAGGTGGGTGCCGAGCCAAAGGGAAAGAGAGAGAGAGAGAGAAATCGAGCGTGGAAACTGATCGAACTTGTCGGAAAATTGAGATTCGAGCTTAATTGACGATCCTTGATCGATTCTAAAGCTTCAAATTGGTATATTTCTCCTTTTCAATTAGCAAAACCCTAATAGTCGATTTGTTGTGGTTTTCGTTTGAATTTCGAATTCGGGCTTGAATCGAACGATTATAACTCGATTAGTATATTGAATTGGGTGGAATTGAATAGATATTCTTTTGAAATTGGGAATCATGATTTAAGGGTTGGTATGGAATTTGGGATGATTATTTGTGAAATTCAAATTTGATTAGGATTGATCGAGTTATAATTCGTTAAAACCGTTCGATTCGTATTATTTGATTAAACTACCCTTTGGACTTTGAATTTGGAATTAGGGTTTTGATATTAAAACTTGAATTATGAATTATGTCGAATACTTGTATAGCTCCATATACCTTGAAATATGATACAGTACGTAACCCCGATTAACCGGAATCGAGTGTCGATTGATCGGAATTGAAACCAAAGGAATTAGGGTTTTCTGTGTATTGGTTGCGGGCCGCAACAGGACCCATTACAGGCCGCAACCTGGTAACCCAAAGTGGTAAGTTGAGTGTTGTTAAGCCAAATCGAATGAGTATCGAACCGTAATCGCACTAGCCTTAGTTATACACCATTTATACAGTGTTAAATAACGATTATGCGTATCTTTTAAATAGACGTGGTAAGGCAATCGGATACGGAATCTCACGAGACGTTTGGGACGTAGAATCTATTAGCGATCATCATACTCAGGTGCGGGGTTTCTGGACTTGTCTGATATTTTATATTCAGAAATTAAACTGTGTTTCGATTGACATGTTGATTATTGATTGAATTGCATTGTCGGATTGTGTTGCATATGCATTGTATTGCCCAAATAAAGTGAAACTTGAATTGTTTTATCTGATTGATTTGCATGCTGGTATGGTTATTAATTGTGTTGATCTGAATGATCTGATTTTGGAATTAAAGTCACCGTGCTTCATATCACCATTGGTTGGTGGATATGGTATTATTGTTATCCACCGTGATGACGTTACCCAAGGGGTGAAATCGGATTTGTCAAAGTCTCTGCAGGGACTTTGATGCCCAGTGTCCTAAAGCTTTAGAACGTCTGGCCCTCGGCAGTTCCCAGTACCGGTTGGGACGAGGGGTAAGTGACTTTGTATTATGATTTTGGTTATGGGTGACTTGTGTATCGGAGGTATTACTCAGGGGGTAATGCGTTTGGACGGTCAATTGGATTTATATGGATTTTCCGGATATGAATTGGAACCAGACTTTTAATTAAACTGTTAAGCCTGTAACTACAGATGAGAGTCATGAGAAAAGGTTGTACTTAGCGCAGCCGTCTGTAGGTGTCTGTAACCCTACAGATGAGTGGGAAAGAAATGGGGTCCAGTTTGGTGGAACATCTGTAGTTACTACCAGATATTTTGAGCTCGAGTTAAATCAAATATTGTGTGTTTGAATTTCAGTTTGGCAATTCCTGAATTGTGATTTCATTTGGCTAATTGATGTCGGGTTTATGCATTCTTGTTTATATATGGTTATAAACTAATATGAGCTTTATTTGTGTTTTATTTTTGAATATAATCTGTGATTGCAAGTCCAGGAACGATTGTGGCAATTTATCGCACTGAGAATTTATTTCTCATCCCCTCTTTTGGGTAAATTTTTCAGGTGCTGGTTCGGCTGATCCAGGAGAGGCACGTGGTCGATAGGCCAGGGGCTTGTCATTACCTTCAGCTAGACCTGTCTGGTATTTTGACTAGAGATGTGTATTTATGTTTTTGTGTATAGATATATACTCTCTCTATGTCATTCCTTTTTGGTACGTATCCGGTTGTGATACGGTTTCTGTATGATATGACCTGACTGGGTGTGATTATGCACTGGGTTTATGTTATTTATTTGTTTGTTTTCTTGATGGGTTTTATTTTAAATCATATCGTAATTGCCTAGTAGGTATACGGGCAACCGTATGCCTACAGCAGGAGCACCTGTCGTGCCTCGTGGGCCTCGGGGTGTGACAGAGTCAAAGAAAGAGCTGCAGGAGACATACGCAAAGCGAAGCAAAGGTCTCCAAAAGAAAGTCTCAGAGCTCTCCATTTTATGTGACGTTGATGTTGGATTGATTATGTTATTGCCTAATTGCAAACTCAATATTGTTTTTGCTTAACAATATACTTTGTTTAGTTTTCTGATTTTCTTCAATATCATATTTAGAAGCACCCAAGCAAGAAGAATATATTAATAAATTATATGACATTGGGTTTTTGACGACTATATATGTTTAACTTGCTTTTTCAAATATAGCAGTGTTTATAAAGAATTCTATGTGCATCCTATATATAATTTCACATTTGAGTAGTCATGCCGTGTGGATCATACAACTACCTCAATAATCACACTTTCTAGGATGTAAAACTACAACTGATCACACCAAAAATCTTTATACCAAACATACATGGATGAAATTATATTTAATTTCAATTGCAGGATAAAACGAATCAATGTAGACTAATTCGTCATAGTTGAATTCCATTTAAGGAATTGACATAATAAAAAATAAAATTTACAAAGCTACAAATCAACTGTAAAAAAGCTTGAATGAATATCATAAATAAGTATCTTCTGAAGCACATTAGAAATTAGAAAAGATTCGTCACATTCATTAATTCTCTATTTTCATTCCTGACGTGCATATACCATGATAAAATGCAACAATGTGAGGTTACTAATTGAAGGTGCCACATCTACTTTAATACCTTTCATCTCAGATCATGCATGTAGATTCTGGATCATATCAAAGGCCAAAAATTCTTTACTTAGCAGTGTGAAGCCATAAATGTTTTCATGATTCTCTAATTGTCTTTGAACCATGCTTATCCTTTGAAGCAATTTCCATCTTGGAAATGGCACAAGCTTAATCTCCCATAGTGCCATAACATCATGAGATTTATCATACTGCACCATGCATAATACCTCTTCATCATATTTTGTGATCCAAATTTGATATCGATGTGATGTACCTGTGATCATAGCTTCCTCAGGGAGAGGCATAATTTGAGCATTGCCAGTTTCTAAGCATAGACCAAGTATATATGGCTTGGAATCTTGAATATATTATCCAGAATCAGACACCCAATATATGCTTTATCTGAGTACAACTGAAGAACCCCAATGTATGTTTCTCAGACCAACATCAATGTTCGTCTTATCGGTCCATGCCCTTTTTTCTGATTCATACACATTACACACCATAATAGGCATCGGTATTCCACCCCTTCGTTAGCACCACAAAAACAAACCTATAATATTCTAGGAAGATGTCTCCATTGTACACCGTAGAAAGGCCAAACTTGGATACAAGTTCCTGTAAATTCTCACCAGCAACCAGGGGCGGAATTATCTCAAGGCTCTTTTTAGTTGGATTGTACACACATATTCTTCCATCTTCTGCTTCCTTGGATTTCCAAAAAACTAACAGATTTGAATATGCAAGGATGTCCCCCTTGGCACAATGAGGCACGAAGGAGGATTCACGAGTGATACTGGTGTCTGGGTCGACTACGAACAGGTCATCAGATGTAGAGCTTTTTATGAAAATATTGACGCCTTGCAGAGACAAGTAGGAAGAAGAGTTGCTGGAGGTGGTGGGGGTTACGAACTTTTTTCTTGATACAAAATTTGGAATGAACTTGAGGATACATGAAAGAGAATTGTATAGAATTGAAATAGCCATTAGATGAAGTATTATGTAACAACTAGAGAAGACAAATAGGTAAGGTTTGGGCAAGAGATCGTTTGATTTATATATAATAATGGTTGTTTTTGCTGCTACTATTTTGGGAATTCTCTTTCTGAGGTACAATTTTAACAATTTAATAATATAAATGCTGAATTAACATTCAACTGTTTCGTATTTTATGGAGGAATATTGTCACACCCCGTAGCCATCCTGTACAAAATGCGACAGGGTCCCTGCCGTAAATATACAGTTTCCCGTATGCCTACAAGGCAATTACGATTCAATTCCCAAATTCCCCAAATTAAACCCCATTCAAACATACAGTTATACATATATATCAACACAGTACTACGAAGTAGATATAACCACATATACCAATTCAGTTCCAAACATACACAAGTGTCACAGCATACAAAAATCTAAGTATATATAAATATATATATATATATATACATATCACCTCACATACACATATATATCATACATATATAAAAGTAGCACCATATAACCATAAACCCAAAACCTGACAAGTATCATAGATATCATACAAGTCACTGGTGAAGAGGACAAATACCAAGGCCTAAGACTGCCGTGCCTCTCCGCTACCAGCTGCGCCAGATCCTAAAAAAAAATAACCCAACGGGCGTGAGAATAAATTCTCAGTGCGATAATTTGCCACAATGGATCCCTGGACTTGGAATCAAGTTTTATTTTCAAAAAGAAATCACATTCAACACAGTGCATATATATATACAGTATATAAAGCTAAATGCATATACCTGACAGCAGTTAATCAAATGAAATCACAACAGAGGAATTACTAAATCGAATCTCAACTTAAAGAACATATAGGGCTTAATTCTTTTAATTACGTCTGGTAGCAACTACAGATGTACCATCCAACTGGACCCTTCGTTCCCGTCGACACCTGTAGGGTTCCAGACACCTATAGATGGACCACCAATTACCACCCTAATGTTGACACCCATCTGTAGTGCTTGGCTTAACCGTTTCCTAAGTTTCTGGTTACAAGTCATATTCAGAAAATTTACTCAATTCCTTTAGAACGTAATCTCAATCGATCATTCAAATGCATATCACGCCGGATAATGCTTTAGACGTTCACACTAGTCACCCATATTCATACAATCCACAAATCATCACATTTGCCCCTGCTGATGTGATTTTTACAACACAAGTAATAAATCCTAGTTGATACTCAATTCGGTTGCAAGTGTACAACCTTGTCAAGTAGTACTTAGGGATCGTCTCCACAGGGACAAGTTGGAATATTAAACCTAACCTAACAATTTAATTTAGTAAAAAGAAAATAAGAAGGTTATTGTTTGTTTAAAGGGTTGGTTTGATTGCGATTAAACTAAAGTCTTTAAAGCAAAATTAGGTTTTTAACAAGAATGAGAAATCAGGGTTTCTTAGGGTTCCTATCCACTAGTGTTGTGACTAATTGGTTTATTAAATTTGTTCTTTTAGTTATGAAGGCACAGTTGGGTGTTGTAGGTACAAAGGGATATCTCTATATTAATACCATCTTTAAATTAGAATAAACGTCACCTCTTGGTACTTGGCTACCCTAATCTAAAGTCATTAAGTTCTTACTGTCCCAATAAATCTAGAAAACTATCTTTCACCTCTCGGTACTTGGCACAATTCTCTAAACTATTAGGTAAAGCCCGTATAAGACAAGCGTCACCTCTCGGTACTTAGCCTATCAAATACCCTATTCATTATGGTCTGGACCTAATATTCAATTTCTCAATTGCAAATACCAAATCCTAGGGTTTCATGTGATTTCGATTAAGTCCTCACATTCAATTAAAATAAAGAATAGATCACAACAAAGAACAAGAATATATCAAGTAAAACCAACTAAATCATCACAATAGTTTCAAGTACAACCCTAATCTACCCTAGAAAAGTCCTTAGCCTGTCATGGCTAAGGCACAAATGAAATCAAAGAAAAATAGAAGAGTTCCGAAAGAAAGAAAACAAATAAAACCCCTCGATCGATGTTCTTCTTCCTCCTTTTCTGTTCCTTTGCTTTTCCTTTGCTTTTCCTTTCTCTCTCCTTTAAAACCAGAAAAATAGACTCTAAAAACCTCCCTTAAACAGTTCTGTAACATTCCTTTTATATCCCCTTCTCAAAATCCCAAAATAACTAACTAAAAATATCAAAAACGGGGTATGAACCGACTTTACTGCGGGCCGCAGCAAGTTTATTGCGGGCCCGCAGTAACTCGTGCGTTTTGCTGCGCTGGATTTTCTGAGATGTCTTGCGGGCCCGCAATAAAATGGCTACGGGCCCGCAGTAACTGTGCAGTGAAGAAGTGTTCTGCCTGGTAAGGTTACGGGCCCGCAGTAAAATGGCTACGGGCCCGCAGTAACTGTACAGTGGTCCATTTCTTCGTGTTATCTTGCCCGAAATCGCCCGTTTTTGCTCCGTTAAGCTCCAAATACTCGATTACCTGTAAAACAAACATAACTAGGGCAGTAACTTGAACTTTTGGTCATTTCTAACCTAATTAAACCTAATTTAAACTAATTTAACCAAAACTTGGCTTAATTTACATACCTAACCCTAGGTTTAAATAGATACAATTTTGGCTTATCACCTGCCTCAACCGGTTGAGGGCTTACGGCAGCCTAGGTAAACTAAAGCTTTAGAGTCCTACCAAAACCTGCGCGTCAGGTTTTGCAATTTCGTCACTCTTTGGTGACATATTCCATTCCTTTCCTTTTTCCAATTCCGGTGACTTTTCATCTAAGATCAAATCATAATAGATCGACACAATTATAAACCATACCAGTATGCAAGTCATTCAAATTACAGAATTCAGATTCAATCATATTTGGGCTATGCTTATGCAATGCACAATTCATATAATGCAATCAATAAATATTCAACATGTCAAATGAAACAACAATTTAATTCTGAAAATAAAATATCAGACAAGTCCAGAAACCCCGCACCTGAATAAGCTGCTCGTATACCAACCTTACGTCTCAGGCGTCTCGTGAGATTCCGAACTCGGTTGCCTTATAGATTCTATTTAGATTGTATACAATTAGGGTTTAATCAGCTATCGTTACTATATAATTAACATTCGTATAGATACGGTTCGATATTCCTTTGATTTGGCTTAAAATACACCATGTATAACAATTCTGCACTGTAATTGCGGCCCGTAGCCCAAACAATTGCGGCCCGCAGAACATACAGTGCAGTACAGTGAAACAGATCGGAATTTTGGTTAAGTACTGGGCCTTCTTGCGGCCCGTAAGGGTACTGTTGCGGCCCGCAAGGCCCACTATTGCGGCCTGCAATTATGGTACAGAAATTCATTTCCTTTGGTTCTTAATCCGTTCGATCGAGGCCCGGTTTAGGTTCAGTTAATTCCCGCATTTTCCCGATCATGTATAGTACTATAGTTGGTACCTTATATCACATTTCATCACCCTATATATATATACATATATTCATAACAATTCACACTTTGTCAAATTAAACGATAATTTGGTCGATACAAGTTTGAATACTCGATTAAACAATCAATCGGGTTTCCAATCGAAATATAACGACCAATTCCAGAATTTTTAGAATATCACAACTTTAATAACCTTTTCAAATACTAAACCCTAGCTCAAGAACCCTAAACTCAAATTCACAATTTCAAACTCAACAATCAAACAATTGGACTTGAATACAACAAATTGAACTCAAATTCAAGCTTTAAGCAAAACAATTCCAAATCAATCCAAAGCTAGGGTTTTCAAATAGAACTTGAAAGATAGAGATATATACCAATTTAATTGCTTAATCGAGTAGAGGGTTTCGTTTGGATCTCGAATCTACAGACGGTTCGATCGATCGCACGATTCTCACCCTTTCCCTTTCTCTCTTCCTTTTCTTCCTTGCGCACTCTCTCTCTTTTCTGTTTTTTTTTTTTCTCACGGTATCAATGGTACCGATTGGTACAAGGAGGTGCTTATGACAAGAATTTGGTAAATTTGCTAATAAGTCCCTCTATATTTCTTATATTACACAAGGGTACATTTCATACATATAAGACCTTATGTAACTTTTAATGCATCCTATTCCTTATAAATTCAACATTACATATATCTACAAATATTTGTAATTGATATATATATATTTACATAAACTCATTTATTTTATTTATAATGCATCTTAGCAAATCTTTAAAATTTATACTCACATATATACATGCACAATTATACACACAAAATTCACAATAACAAAGATATACATATAAATATACATATATGTTAAATTAATATGTAAATTTCTTTATTTTCACTTCTAAATGCATATTTTGCAAAATAAACCCTCATATATATATATATATATATATATATATATATATTCATTATAATCGAGTTCAGAACGTTACAAATATTATCTGAAATAACTAAAGTGAACAGTAATATTAATAAAACTAATTTATAAATATTTGGAGCATTTCTAGTAATTAATACTAAAGTGAACAGTAATTTAGAATGTAAATATATTAATACAGCTCTGAATTCGTTCAAAAAAAAAAGGAAACAAGACTCTTTTTTGTTTTTAAAAACATAATCAATACTACGAAAAGGTTAACTACTAACACGTTATTTGCTACGGTTCCCAAAGTTTTTTAATGAGACGTGGGTAAATAAGAAAGTGAGATGGTTAGAGGACATGTATACATGGTTGAACTGTGGTTGTTGTAACTATAGGTAAAGGAATGATATTATGCACGGCTGGGTGTGGGCAGTATTACTGACGGCTCGGGTTGGAGGAGCCGTGGATAAAAAGGTGTGAGTGGAAAAAGTTTAGCATTTAACTGTGATTTTGATTCGCAAGAAAAAAGGGCATGGATAAAAGGAATCTGCATCACCCCAGGTATCTGAGGTGCAAGTGGTGAATCTGGACCATTCATTTCACTTGGCACGACTCAAAGTAGGCCCCCATAATCTCAGCAGCTACCGAATTGAGTTTAGCCTGAATGGAATTAATCTGGGCCGTCCATTTTGATTAATTGCACCTCACGTACCTGGGGGGATACAGACTCGAATAAAAGAGTGTGAGTAAAGTTTGAGCTGTGGGTAAAGGGTCAAATAAGATTTTGATTTAGACTGATAGGTGACAAATAGAATTTCTTATTTGAAAAAATATATGATAGTGATGTAAAATTGGGCGACAAAAATGAATTGTCACCAAATGTAGCTACACATGTCACAACTTCAGTCAGGCACAAGTGCTTATAATGTGCTAAATTTAAAATAAAATAAAATACAATGTATATAATTCGTATATCATGTGACAACAATAAAATACATTAATGACTTTGATATTATAGCAAAGAAATAAATAGAATAATTTTCCAAAATAATAAAGTAAGAAAAAATAATAAAAGTAGATCGTGGTCCATTTAAGTAAGAAAATATTTACCTGAAGATTTCAAAATGTTCTAATTTTTCTCCAAAGCTACTTTTATATTGACAAGATAATTTTGAAATCAAGTTGTTATTTTTCACCCTCTCAACTTTTCTATAGTATTTTTATCAAAAAATAAAGAAAAGAACTGAAAAAGGTTTCCTTTTTTATCATATAAAGTCCTATATAATTATTATTGTTTTAATTTTTAGTCGAAATTTTTGTGCCTCCATTTAAAACTTGTCGTTACTAATTGAATAGACATGTACTTGTAACTTTGATTTTTCTTCATCAATATTTTTTTGTCTGCATAAAAAGATCCTTTTATATTTTTGTTGTTAGAAAACTCAAATACCAGATCTCAAAATAAATAAAATGAGAAACAAAAAAATATAAATTTATACATACAGACTTCAAATTAGGAGATGCAAATATAATATAGCATTAATTTATCAAGATGATAAGTCAATTTTGGAAATATAATATATCGTTAATTTTGGAAATGTTACAAGTTAATTTTAGAATTATAATATATTGATAATTTTAGGAAATATAAAATATTATTATTTTTTTTATATTTTGGTTTTTGGTCCATTTTATGTAACTATTTATGTAATATGACAAAGTTAATTTTTGAAGGAAGTTGCTATTTTTCACCCTCTCATACTTTTCTATAGTATTTTTATCAAAATTTACCAAAAAAAATAAAGAATTGAACAAGGTTTTCATTTTTAACATATCAAGTCCTATAAGTCGGTAGCCTCTTTTAGTTGTTTACATATATATATATATTGTCTTATTACTATATTTACGGGAGTTACCATATTTAGAATAGTTATAATTAGAATATAAGTCGGTAGCCTTTTATAGTTGTTTATATGTATATATATACTCTCCCATTTTCTTATATGTCTCATTAAATTAAATCCTCTCTCTTTGTATCTTTTAATTCATCCATATTTTGCCAGACGTTCTTCTTTTGCCAAACAAATAAACCAAGGAAATCAGTAATGGTGAGAAGACAGATTCAAAAGAGGGAGTCAAAGAAAGAGCGGCAGGAGACATACGCTAAGCGAAGCAAAGGTCTTCAAAAGAAAGTCTCAGAGCTCTCCATTTTATGTGACGTTGATGTTGGGTTGATTATGTTCTCGCCTAATGGCAAACTCAAGCATTACTCCAACCAACCAAAGTATTATTTTTCTTTTCTTCTAATCATTTCTTATTTCATTATTATAAAAAAATTTTTTCAAAATTTGGCACTAAAAAATATACATTTTTTCAAGCAAAACTAGGATGTGATGTGCTCACCAAGAGGGATTGGTGAATACACCTTCAAAAGACTGTCAGATTAATTTCAAACTAAGAATCCAAACGGTTGAAATCCAAGTACTTCGTGAGCGATGTATTCACATATAAAGATTTTCAAGTTTCAATTTTGTTTAGCACATGATCAAGTTGTCAAAATAATGAACATTTTTATAAGTTAACTTTTCAATTGTTTTATGTATTAATTTTTCATGATCTTTTTAACTGCTTGACGATCTATTAAATGAATTCGAAACTTTAAAAATATTACATGCACTTACATCGCTGATGAAGTACTTCTATTTCAACGGTTTGAATTTGTAATTTGAAGTCAATCTGAAAGTCTTTTAACTAGAGGTTAGCTCATTAATCCCTCTTGGTGAGCACATCACACCAGTTTTGCTCATTTTCCGTAAAAAGAAAATATAAACCATCCTAACTTAATTGGAAAAAAGGCAACTAATTGAAATTGGAATTTCAATAGATTCTATTTAAAGAAGCATTCCTAATATGACAGAGGAAAGTTTATTTATTTTCTAATTTCAAGGGATTGGCAGTCCCAAATTACAAACAACAAATGCGGAATTTCATTTGACACCTAGGATTTGTAATTTTCATTTTATCTTTGTAGGATAGAGACGGTGCTTCAAGAATTCATACAGAACATTCATTATATGCCACTGAAAGAGTGGGAAAAGTATGCATTTGCAACCAAATCCTACATCATTTGTCTCAACTTGCAAGTTGAATTTAATTTCCAGTTTGCTAATATTTTTGTCTTCTTAATTTCTTTTTATTCCTGTGTAGGTTTGTCTGTTTGCAAACTTCTCAGGTACAATTCTTCTCAGCTGATCTCTTTTCTTCATTTGTAGGAGCTCACATGAACTTAAATTTATCTGCTAAAAGTTGTAATTTTGAATCTAATGGTCTGGATCAGCTTCTCTTTGGTTTAATCGGCAAGATATTAATGCTCAACGATTGATTGATCTCTCATTATAGTACAGTTAAACCTTAGTAAATAACCAAATAGCAATGCAAAAGAGAGGAAAACATTTTATCAATCCTTTGCTGCAATCTATTTCAAAATTTTATTTTATCTGACATTCAATTAAATCTTTCTGTAGGAAATCATTGATAGGATCAATATAGCTGCTGGACCAGATGACGTGGCCGACCAACAAGGGTACATAAGCATTCTTAATTAGTTCTTTACATCGTATGATTAAAATTAATATACCACAAAAACAAAATATATATTCAGCAAGAAAAAAAAAGAATCCCAAAACATCTGAAATATTCAATATCTTTTAGCAGCATTCCAAAATTTTGATATTTTTGTTGGTTAGAGTTTTAAGAAGAAAAAATAATACAATGATAAAAATGAGCATGTCTGATAAAGTTTTAAGAAGAAAAAGAATACGTACAATGATAAAAATATAGAAGAAAGACGCCTGATTTCAGTACTTCTGAATGACATTGTTGTTAGGAAGGAGGTTTATATCTGCTTTATATCTAATAGTTTTATTTTTAATTTTCTGATCTCTATGTGGAATTGTGGATGTATATGGCACAGCTCTGATGCACCTCAAAGAGAGGTACAAGGCATATGAATTAATTTTATTGTTAATTATCTTTGTATTATTCTCCTATGATTTTGATTTAGAAAAGAAATTCTTTGGATATTGTCATTAAAAATTATCTTATTTTTATAAACATGTATATTACTAATGAGATGATTGTTTTCATTAACTTAGGAAGTCAGTAGAGAGATTATAGAGCTCCGAAGTAAGCTCATGTTGCTCCAGGAGCAAGAGAGGTACGAAAGGAAGTGTTATTCCATGCAATCATTTTTATTTACAGATATTTGATTTGGGAATTGTCCACAATTTGAAGGGTTTGATATTACTCAACTTGCTTGTGTGTATTTGCAGAATGTTGGATCCCACCATGGGAACACTGAACTCAGAGCAAGAGCGTGAGGAGCATATTAATCGATTGCGTGAGAATGCTCTCATTATGATTGCTAAAAGAAAGGTTGCTAATTTTTTTCATTTCTTTTTCTTGGCTTGTTTATATATTTTACTATTTCAAAGTAGTTGGATATTGTTGGAAAAAATTGTAAGTTACTATACTTGAACACTTCTAAATAAAACTAACATAGGCGCATACCACTTATTATTCCTGATTTGGTGGGTGGCAGCCAGAACTTCAATAAAAATGCAACGTTGACAAGAAAGGGTCCTTCACATATATTTAGTTTCTGTACGGGTTGGGAATATTGGTGTATGCATATTTAAAAGTGCAGCAATTCATAAATTGTAAGGCTGATAAATGTTTCTCTTTTTGGTTTTGTTCTCAGCAAAAACTAAACTCCAGGCATCATTCTTCCATTCGTGGTGCCCCTCCTTCATTAAGCCTTCAGGTATCATTCTAAATAACTGGAATTGTGTTTTGGATTTATTCCATTAGTTTGGTTTATATATGCATTAAAATGGATAATTTGAATAAAGGCTGTTAAAAATAAAATTATCCCTTTGTTAAAGCTGTCTAATGAGGGAGCAATGGGTCATGATAATATTTCATTAACATTTTTACATAGACTTTAAGGAGGACCTGAATTGTAAATTCTGAATTTCAGTTATGCTGATTAGCCACAGTATTAGAAATTGTTACATGTGATATACATTTGTTCATTTTTTAATACATTGGTCTTTCTTTCCAACTGTGATACATGCTACTAATTAAATGCATGATTTAACTCCACTTTCAAGAATATGAACACAAAATTACCAATAACGACCACAGGTCCCACCACAACGAGGACAACAGTACTTCTCAGGGAGTGAACAACCATCTTCCAACTTGTCAAGTCAGCCTGGAGGAGTTGCACTTCATGGTGTACAATTTTCGAATGAAGAAATGAACTTTTTGTCTTATCTAATTAATGAAGATGCGAAGGGGTAGAGGGAAGTTTAAGGAATGGGGTCAATTTACCTCTTCTTATTTTCAAAATTTATGGACTTGTACACGCTTGTGATACAAATGATTTATAGACAATTTCAGAGGAGATTATGGTCGAGGCTTCAGACCTAATGTCTGACCCAATTTCAGAGGATAATTAATCTAGTATTCACTCCGGAGGTGCGACAATAATTTCCATAATGGTAAATAGACCTAATGCCTTATGTTACGTGACATAAGACAATAATTTCAGACCTACATGTATAGAGATTATCTGAAAAATAGATTTCAATACCATCAATTTTATATTAGGAATACAAAAATCCATGTAGCCATTTTTTCTAAATCGAATTTTGAATATAGCAAAAAGCTGGGACCGCTCATTGGAATTATTTTGAAAACTATAATTCCATACCTTTAATTTGATATGAAGAACACAAAATTCCATGTAGTCATTTTCTCTCAATCGAATTTTAAATATGGTAAAAAATTGAGACTGCACACTGGATTTTCAACCTACTCTGTCCTTTGTCAATTAATCGTTAAAACCGTACAAATATGTAATATTTTTGTATATAAAATTATGTTATCTTAAAACTAGTCTTCAATATCTTTAATTTGATATAAAAAAACAAAAAAAATCCATGTAGTCATTTGGTCTAAATCGAATTTTAGACTATTTGATCCATGTAGCCGAATTTTAGACTCTTTGATCAATCAAAATTATGTTATCTTGAAACTAGTCTTCAATACCTTTAATTTGATATAAAACAACAAACAAATCCATGTAGCCGTACAAATCTTTTAAGTTAATGAATCTCAACCATCTGATCTGTTTTAGAATTCGTGCAGACTAGATCTACACTATTATTAAAGAATCCCTATATTATAGACAAAAGCCTGCTTGGCTCTGTTTAAAATCATATGGATTCCCTTTTCAGTTAATGAATCTCAACCGTCTCATTATTTGTTTTAAAATTCGTGCATACTAGATTCGTACTATTATCAAATAGCCTCCTATATTATAGACAGAAATTGAATTGGCTCCATTTAAAATCAAACAAAAAATTAAATGATTGAGATTCATTAACTTTCCTTTTTGAGTTAATGCAAAGCATACGCATTCCAATCCAAGGACAGCTGAGCTAGTCCTCAGAAAACGTGGGAAAGCTTGTGCATGAAGCATCAATCACAGCAAACGTATATATTTAACTTAATTTTAAATTTCCCTTAAAACTCGTCAGACACTTTGATCAATACCTTTTTAACTTGCGGCATATGCTAGATTCACGGTATGCACATTTTTTTTTTTTTGAAGACCAGGCAGAGGATGCCAGGTTATATATATTAAACAAGTGAATACAGGTTTGACCCAACTATAGTACACTGAGCATCACAATATGACTGCAGCTAAAGAGAAACTTATGCCAGCACAAACATGAAACTGAATTATTAATAGCCAATTGGCAATTGGCAAAATCAATAGCCAATTAATTGTTTCAAGAAAAAAGAAAAGAAAAGACGTGGGTCCATGCATGTTTGTTGTTCTCGTGGTCTCCTGATTTTTACAAGATTTTAAAAATATAATTTCAGATATATCAATGCTGCAGAACAGCACATAACAAACGTCGGGTCCATATTCTGACAGTTCTATAAACGTTTTTGGTCGTAAAACTCTTAGTGTCTAACCCCTTAATTCGTGTCATGTTTGTAAATAAGTCGAACAAAAATGGTGCAGGAGGAAAAAATCTTTAGTACTACGTAGAACTTGTTCCATCTCTTGTAACGGTTCAGATTGTGCAACCGTTAATTGGCATGTTATAACTGTTTCGTTCCGCTCTTTAAATCGTTGTATGTGCACTGCGTACACTACTACAGAAAACGTCATAATACACTGTTAAGAAACCTAATGACATACGGTTTCGCAAACTGTGTCGGCTTATTGTGTATGAAAAGATCGATATATCCTAAACGGTTAGGAAACTGTGTTAGGGTTTCTACAAAAGAGGTCAGAAACAAGACACGAATTCTTATGAGAAATCTTAATTTTATTCTTGACTTCATAATTACATAATGTACAAATGAAATATATATATATATATATATATATATATATATATATACACACACACTAGTATCATACCCGTACGTTGCAACGGAAACATACTATAAGAAAAAAATATCAATGAAAATAATAATAATTATTCAAAAATTAAGACACATGTTAATAGCTCGATTCAAATTTAATATCAAATATCATACAACAAGTCAATATCAACATATAATATGATATCAAAAAACATAAATAAAAAGTGTTATCGTGTGTATGTATAGGATATACACACACACACACATATTATAAAAAAAATATATATTCACACACACGTTCCGATTTTATAAATTAGCCCTCTCTATTTATATTTTCTAGTTCTGCCCTGATTTGTCTAAGTGGGTACGCATGCGCATGTGAATTATATTAATGTACTATTCTTTTCTTTAAAACTATATTTGATTTATGTAAACTGGTCTTATACTGCATATATATGCATAGTTGAAACCAATTGCCCAGTAGCAGAGAAAATCGGAAAACTTAGATAAACTTTGAATTTATATGCATGGTTAATTCTTTCGGAATTTCTCAATTTCTAGGGTATTAAAAATAATTTAATTTTTTGCTTATTTTTAAATTTATTAAGAGAAAGAGTACTCTGACTCCATGTTGAATCATTTTTTTTAATGGTTAGCGGAAAGGTGCCACTACATAATATATTGATAAAGAAGTTTATGTACATATATTTTTAAGAGAAGTAAATACAACTCCTCCTATCTCCTATACAAAAATCTAACTAGCTAGCGGAGATTGATACAAGCATAAAACAGAGTTGGATTATATAGATAAGAACTCTAATCATTTTGTAACCATAAATATATATTAAGGATAGTATATTTGATTAAACGGTTCTCTTATTTGAGAAACATCTCATGTTCCTTTTCCACCACATTCCTGCCGATGTTGAAACTTTTCTATGAATAAAAAATGGTTGTTTCCATTCATCTCTCAAGGTTATTGCATGGCTCAGTTTCTATTACTTTTTTCTTTCTTTCTTGAAAAGAAGCATTCTTTTTCTTTTTTTCTTACAGGCATTATGTGAAAATCAGTTACAAAGTTCAATTAATTTTGTCACACTTTAAAATGGTAAGTACCCTCTTAAATGGGGAAAAAAATATCAAAAGATAATCATAAATTAAATAACAAACCTACTTTAAAACTAATTATTATAATTAGACAGTTGAAGCATGAAAATGTCTTCATCATCGAAAACTTCATCATGCCACAACACAAGCGGACATTCAAAGATATACATGTGGTATCCAATTGGCCTCCAGTTCTATCTAATAGAAGTTATTTGGGCAAATCATTTAGGCAAATGGTGCTTGATATATATTATATCAAGGGTACAATTTCCACTTTTCAAATATTCCAAATTCTATCTAGTATATAAGGTAATATGTTAGTAAGGTTTTTTAAATAATTGTATTATTATAGTTTATTGGACTAATAGGTCAATATTGTTTTTGCTTAACAATATACTTTGTTTAGTTTTCTGATTTTCTTCAATATCATATTTAGAAGCACTCAAGCAAGAAGAGTATATTAATAAATTATGAGACATTGGGTTTTTGACAACTATGTTTAACTTGCTTTTTCAAATATAACAAGCAGTGTTTATAAAGAGGTCTATGTGCATCCTATATATAATTTCACATTTGAGTAGTCATGCCGTGTGGATCATACAACTACCTCAATAATCACACTTTCTAGGATGTAAAATTATATCAACTGATCACAGCAAAAATCTTTATACCAAACATACATGGATGAAATTATATTAAATTTCAATTGCAGGATATATAAAACGAACCAATGTAAACCAATTCATCATAGTTGAATTCCATTTAAGGAATTGACATAATAAAAAATAAAATTTACAAAGCTACAAATCAACTGTAAGAAAGCTTGAATGAATATCATAAATAAGTATCTTCTGAGAAACATTAAAAATTAGAAAAGATTCGTCACTATCATTAATTCTCTATTTTCATTCCTGACGTGCATATATACGTACCATGATAAAATGCAACAATGTGAGGCTACTAATTGAAGGTGCCACATCTTCTTTAATACCTTTCATCTCAGATCATGCATGTAGATTCTGGATCATATCAAAGGCCAAAAATTATTTACTTTTTTTTTTTTTTTGAAAAAGTGGATTTTTCCACTGATTTCATTAGAAATCAAATTGTCTTACTGTGACCAGTTCCAAAAGACTATAACTAGCACAGTTACAAAACGAGAACAAACCAGGACACAAACTGTAGGCAGTACTACAAAGCCTCAGTTGAACCAAACCATAACGTACTGGTACACATAACAAACCAGCCAAAAATCAAACACTTAAAAGACCAAACAGATACTAAGTATGCAAAACCAAAACTCCAACAGATAATAAGCAAGCTAAACAACCATCAACTAGCATTAGCTGAACCGCCTAATTGTGATCTCTGACCCAAGCATAGGAGTTATATCTTCTATCAAATCCATCTCGATGGTATCCACCTCGATGGTAACCTCCTCTAATGAAACCACCTCTTCCACTAATGGGAATATGTCCTGACAGGGAATGTCATTAGTATTTAAGGGCAAAATTAAAGACAGAAGTAATAAAGAACTATCATACAATGTTTTACACCAAAAGGTAGCTAAAGAGATAATTTTAGAACCCACCACATGCAAAGATGGAATAGAACCATTTTGAAAACAGATTTTATTTCGCTCAATCCATATACACCATAGTACAGCCCCTCTAACAAGTTCTACTAAAGGCTTGTTCTTGAGAGGGATAACTGCATTAATAAACCAAACATCGTCCATTGTAGAACCATTAAAAATAAAGTTATTATGTGCTGAAATCCATCGCCAAATTTGAATGGTGAAAGGGCAATGAACAAAAAGATGGTCAGTAGATTCAGAAGCCCCACAAAAAACACACGAGGTATCCCCATTCCACCCTTTTGAGATAAGATTTTCCTTAGTTAAAATTCTATTCCGTTTTAATAAATAAAGGAAAATCTTAATTTTTAGAGGGATTTTAGAAGACCAGATAGCTGTAAATTCAGTATTAACCAACCCACCATACTCAAGCCAAAGATAATAGGAATGCACAGTGAATGTCCCTTAAGAGGACCATCTCCATAACAGTGAATCTGCTAAGTTAGGATTAGGGTTGCAATCATGCAATAAAGAAGATAATGTATTCCAATCAGAAAGTAACACACCTGTGAGCTGTCTAGTAAAAGAAAGGTGTAAGGAGCCTTGTGAAAAGGCTTCAATAACAAGCAAATCAGGACCAACTGAAATATTAAATAAATTAGGAAATAAACTAGCAAGAGTAAGTTCAGAAATCCACCTATCATGCCAAAAATGGATAGTTGATCCATTACCCAATTTCCTAGAAAAGCCAACCTCGACAACATATGAGCCCTTAAGAATACCCTTCCAAAAGGAAGAACATGTGGAAGAAAATCCAGAAGGACCATATTTAACCAGAATAATAGACTTCCATTTGCCAACGACATGGGGATCCTGAAATCGAACCCACCACTTGGCCAATAAGGCTTGATTAAGTCTTTTTAAATCTAAAAGACCTAAACCGCCTTGACTTTTACTTTTACACACCGTGTCCCATGAAACCAAACAATATTTCTTCCTTACAGTATTGCCACCATACCATAAAAATCTTCGACGTAATTGGTCAATTCGCATTCTAACCTTAGCTGGCATAACAAACACAGATAGCTAATAGATTGGTATGGCGGACAAAATTGAGTTCAAAAGGGTAACCCTACCACCATAAGAAAGGAGTTTACCTTTCCAACCTTGAAGTCGAGATTCAATTTTATCAATAATTGTTTGCCAGTCCAAAAGGCTTGGTTTTTTATAATGTAAAGGTAATCCAAGGTAGGTAATAGGTAAATGAGTCACCTTACAACCAAAAAGCTGAGCCAACCGATACCCTTCATGTGCAGATAAATTTAATGGTACCATTTCAGATTTGTCATAGTTAATTTTCATACCCGATAGATTTTCAAAAGCAGTTAAATGCAATTTAAGAGAGACAACCATTTTGGGATCAGCTTGGATAAATAAAAGGGTATCATCTGCAAATTGCAAATTCAGAACTGGTCCAACAGATGCGAAATTACCTACACCAGAAATGAATCCAGCAGATTGAATTTGTTGTAATGACTTATTAAGTACATCAGCCACTAAATTAAATAGTAATGGAGACAAGGGATCACCTTGTCTCAAACCTCGCTTACATTGAAAATATGGTCCCAAGACACCATTAAAATTGATACATGTTTGACCGCTATATTTTATCCAAGTAATAAAAAGATTACCAAATCCTCTTGCTTTAAGAATTTCAAGTAAAAAATCCCAATTAACCCTATCAAATGCCTTCTCATAATCAAGCTTAAAAAGAAGACATTTTAACTTCTTTTGGTGTTATGTGATGTAAAACCTCATGGGCAGTTGCAATATGATCTGTAATTAATCGACCCTTGATAAAAGCTGATTGTGAGTCATCAATCAGGGATGACATAACTCTGCCTAATCTGTCAGTGAGGACTTTAGTAATCAATTTGAAACAACAATTAATAAGGCTAATTGGCCTATAATTAGACACTAATTTGGGATCATCCTTTTTGGGGATGAGGCAAATAGAGGCAAGGTTCAGCTTAGAAAGATCAAGGGAATTTTAGAAAAAAGCTTGAAATAGATGAAATAAGTCATATTGAACTGTATCCCAAAATGTTTGGTAAAAGAGAAATGAAAGACCATCTGGGCCAGAAGACTTATTAGAATTACAAGTAAATAAGGTCAATTTAATTTCTTCTATTGTAAATGGGGCCTCAAGACTAATACATTGAGAAACTGTGAGCTTCTCTGAAGAAGACCACAAATCAGGATTAAGTGAAATGTCTCTAACTGTTGTTGAACCTAACAGGTTCTTCTAGAAAGAAGTGACATGAGCACGCAAGAGAGTAGGGTCAAAACAGAGTTGACCATTAATTTCGAGAGAAAAAATAAAATTCCTTTTTTTCTTGGCAGAGGCAGTAACATGAAAAAACCATGTATTTAGGTCACCCTCAAGCAACCATTTAACTCGAGCACGTTGTTGCCAATAAGTCTCCTCATCACGATAAAGTTGATGCAGAGAGGTTTGGCAACCTTTCCATTCTTCTAAGTCAGCAGAAGTAATAGATCCTAAGTCATCTAATTCCTCAAAATGAGAAATTTGAGCTAAAATTCGTAATTTATTACGCCTCTGTTCACCCATAACATCTCGCAACTGGAGAGGCCCTGTCCCATTCGCAGAGACACCAAGTGAAGAACCTGGTGCATGAGAGAGTCCTCCAATAGCTGGTTGAGTTTCCAAGGTAGACGGGTGCGCTATAACCGTCCCAGAAGAAGAGGATGTATCGAGTAGTTTGACGACGGCAAGAACCCACTGCATAGCAATCTCCATAGAAACAATAGCCTCCGATAGGGCCATGTAGACAGGGAAAGCCCAAAGGCTAGCAGGCCGATGAAGAAATAAAAGCAAGAAAAGAAATCTTGAAACTCCGGTCGATTGCGGTTCTATTACACAACGAGTGAAGAATCCTCCCAAAAATTCTTTACTTAACAGTGTGAAGCCATAAATGTTTTCATGATTCTCTAATTGTCTTTGAACCATGCTTATCCTTTGAAGCAATTTCCATCTTGGAAATGGCACAAGCTTAATCTCCCATAGTGCCATAGCATCATGAGATTTATCATATTGCACCATGCATAATGCCTCTTCATCATATTTTGTGATCCAAATTTGATATCGATGTGATGTACCTGTGATCATAGCTTCCTCAGGGAGATGCATAATTTGAGCATTGCCAGTTTCTAAGCATAGACCAAGTATATATGGCTTGGAATCTTGAATATATTATCCAGAATCAGACACCCAATATATGCTTTATCTGAGTACAACTGAAGAACCCCAATGTATGTTTCTCAGACCAACATCAATGTTCGTCTTATCGGTCCATGCCCTTTTTTTCTGATTCGTACACATTACACTCCATAATAGGCATCGGTATTCCACCCCTTCGTTAGCACCACCAAAACAAACCTATAATATTCTAGGAACATGTCTCCATTGTACACCGTAGAAAGGCCAAACTTGGATACAAGTTCCTGTAAATTCTCACCAGCAACCAGGGGCGGAATTATCTCAAGGCTCTTTTTAGTTGGATTGTACACACATATTCTTCCATCTTCTGCTTCCTTGGATTTCCAAAAAACTAACAGATTTGAATATGCAAGGATGTCCCCCTTGGCACAATGAGGCACGAAGGAGGATTCACGAGTGATACTGGTGTCTGGGTCGACTACAAACAGGTCATCAGATGTAGAGCAATTTAATAATATAAATGCTGAATTAACATTCAACTGTTTCGTATTTTATGGAGGAATATTATCTGAAATAACTAAAGTGAACAGTAATATTAATAAAACTAATTTATAAATATTTGGAGCATTTGTAGTAATTAATACTAAAGTGAACAGTAATTTAGAATGTAAATATATTATTCCAGAGTGCTAATGAATTTAGAATGTAAATATATTAATACAGCTCTGAATTCGTTCAAAAAAAAAGGAAACAAGACTGTTTTTTTTATTTTAAAAAAATAATCAATACTACGAAAAGGTTAACTACTAACACGTTATTTGCTACGGTTCCCAAAGTTTTTTAATGAGACGTGGGTAAATAAGAAAGTGAGATGCTTAGAGGACATGTATACATGGTTGAACTGTGGTTGTTGTAACTATAGGTAAAGGAATGATATTGTGCACGGCTGGGTGTGGGCAGTATTACTAACGGCTCGGATTGGAGGAGCCGTGGATAAAATGGTGTGAGTGGAAAAAGTTTAGCATTTAACTGTTATTTTGATTCGCGAGAAAAAATGGCATGAATAAAAGGAATCCGCATCACCCCAGGTATCTGAGGTGCAAGTGGTGTATATGGACCATTCATTTCACTTGGCACGACTCAAAGTAGGCCCCCATAATCTCAACAGCTACCGAATTGAGTTTAGCCTGAATGGAATTAATCTGGGCCGTCCATTTTTATTAATTGCACCTCAGGTACCGGGGGGGATATGGACTCGAATAAAAGAGTGTGAGTAAAGTTTGAGCTGTGGGTAAAGGGTCAAATAAGATTTTGATTTAGACTGATAGGTGACAAATAGAATTTCTTATTTGAAAAAATATATGATAGTGATGTAAAATTGGGCGACAAAAATGAACTGTCACCAAATGTAGCTACACATGTCACAGATTCAGTCAGGCGCAAGTGCTTATAATGTGCTAAATTTAAAATAAAATAAAATACAATGTATATAATTCGTATATCATGTGACAACAATAAAATACATTAATGACTTTGATATTATAGCAAAGAAATAAATAGAATAATTTTTTAAGGACAATAAATAGAATAATTTTCCGAAATAATAAAGTAAGAAAAAATAATAAAAAGTAGATCTTGGCCCATTTAAGTAAGATAATATTTACCTGAAGATTTCAAAATGTTCTAATTTTTCTCCAAAGCTACTTTTATATTGACAAGATAATTTTGAAATCAAGTTGTTATTTTTCACCCTCTCAACTTTTCTATAGTATTTTTATCAAAAAATAAAGAAAAGAACTGAAAAAGGTTTCCTTTTTTATCATATAAAGTCCTATATAATTATTATTGTTTTAATTTTTAGTCGAAATTTTTGTGCCTCCATTTAAAACTTGTTTTTACTAATTGAACAGACATGTACTCGTAACTTTGATTTTTCTTCATCAATATTTTGTTGTCTGCATAAAAAGATCCTTTTATATTTTTGTTGTTAGAAAACTCAAATTCGAGATCTCAAAATAAATAAAATGAGAAACAAAAAAATATAAATTTGTACATACAGACTTAATTTATGGCAAGATAATAAGTCAATTTTGGAAATATAATATATTGTTAATTTTGGAAATGTTACAAGTTAATTTTAGAATTATAATATATTGATAATTTTAGGAAATATAAAATATTATTATTTTTTTTATATTTTGGTTTTTGGTCCATTTTATGTAACTATTTATGTAATATGACAAAGTTAATTTTTGAAGGAAGTTGCTATTTTTCACCCTCTCATACTTTTTTATAGTATTTTTATCAAAATTTACCAAAAAAATAAAGAATTGAACAAGGTTTTCATTTTTAACATATCAAGTCCTATAAGTCGGTAGCCTCTTTTAGTTGTTTATATATATATATATATATATGAGTAAAGCTAGGGTGTGATGTGCTCACCAAGAGGATTTGGTGAGCACAACTCCAAAAGTATATCGGATCGATTTCAAAAGCTAAATCCAATCCGTTGAAATCCTTATACTTCATAAGTGATGCATGTACATATAAAATTTTGAAAGTTTCAAATTTATTTGCTACACGGTCAAGCGGTCAAAGAAATGATAAAAATTGAATATATAAAACAACTTGTGAATTAAGTTATAAAAAGTTCATTTCTTTGACCACTTGACCGTGTAGCAAATAAATTGGAAACTTTCAAAATTTTATATGTACATGCATCACTCATGAAGTATAAGAATTTCAACAGTTTGGATTTGGCGTTTGAAATTGATCCGATATACTTTTGGAGTTGTGCTCATCAAATCCTCTTGGTGAGCACATCACGCCCTAGCTTTACTCTACATATATATATATTGTCTTATTACTATATTTACGGGAGTTACCATATTTAGAATAGTTATAATTAGAATATAAGTCGGTAGCCTTTTATAGTTGTTTATATGTATATATATACTCTCCCATTTTCTTATATGTCTCATTAAATTAAATCCTCTCTCTTTGTATCTTTTAATTCATCCATATTTTGTCAGACGTTCTTCTTTTGCCAAACAAATAAACCAAGGAAATCAGTAATGGTGAGAAGACAGATTCAAAAGAGGGAGTCAAAGAAAGAGCGGCAGGAGACATACACTAAGCGAAGCAAAGGTCTTCAAAAGAAAGTCTCAGAGCTCTCCATTTTATGTGACGTTGACGTTGGATTGATTATGTTCTCGCCTAATGGCAAACTCAAGCATTACTCCAACCAACCAAAGTATTTTTTTTCTTTTCTTCTAATCATTTCTTATTTCATTATTATAACTATAATTTTTTTGAAACTTTGACACACAAGAATATACTTCTTTTCGAGCAAAATTAGAGTGTGATGTGCTCATCAAGAGAGATTGGTGAGCACACCTCAAAAAAACTATTGGATTAACTTCAAATTACGAATCCAAACTGTTGAAATCCAAGTACTTCATGGTGATGTATGCACATGTAATGTTTTTTCAGTTTCGTCAGGTGGTCAAAATAACGAACAATTTTATAAGTTAACTTTTTAATTGTTTTATATATTAATTATTCATGATCTTTTTGACCGCTTGACTATGTACAAAATGAATTTGAAACTTTAAATATTTTATATGCACACATATCACTCTTGAAGTACTTAGATTTTAACGATTTGAATTCGTAAGTTGAAGTCAATCCGAAAATCTTTTGGAGGTGTGCTCATTAATCCCTCTTGGTGAGCACATCAAACCCTAGTATTGCTCCTTTTCAGGAAAAAGAAAATATAAACCATCCTAACTTAATTGGTAAAAAGTCAACTAATTGAAATTGGAATTTCAATAGATTCTATTTAAAGAAAGCACTCCTAATATGTCAGAGGAAAGTTTATTTATTTTCTAATTTCAAGGGATTGGCAGTCCCAAACAAACAACAAATGCGGAATTTCATTTGACACCTAGGTTTTGTAATTTTCATTTTATCTTTGTAGGATAGAGACGGTGCTTCAAGAATTCATACAGGACATTCATAATATGCCAGTGAATGAGTGGGAAAAGTATGCATCTGCAACCAAATCCTACATCATTTGTCTCAACTTACAAGTTGAATTTAATTTTCAGTTTGCTAATATTTTTGTCTTCTTCTTAATTTCTTTTTATTCCTGTGTAGGTTTGTCTGTTTGCAAACTTCTCAGGTACAATTCTTCTCAGCTGATCTCTTTTCTTCATTTGTAGGAGCTCACATGAACTTAAATTTATCTGCTAAAAGTTGTAATTTTGAATCTAATGGTCTGGATCAGCTTCTCTTTGGTTTAATCGGCAAGATATTAACACTCAACGATTGATTAATCTCTCATTATAGTACAGTTAAACCTAACTAAAGAACCAAATAGCATTCTTTATTTCACAATTTTCTTTTATCTGACATTCAATTAAATCTTTCTGTAGGTTATCATTGATAGAATCAATATAGCTGCTGGAACAGATGACGTGGCCGACCGACAGGGGTACATAAGCATTCTTAATTAGTTCTTTGCATCGTATGATTAAAATTAATATACCACAAAACAAAATATATATTCAACAAGAAAAAAAAAACCCTAGACATCTGAAATGTTCCATATCAGCATTCCAAAATTTTGATATTTTTGTTGGTTAGAGTTTTAAGAAGAAAAAATAATACAATGATAAAAATGAGCATGTCTGATAAAGTTTTAAGAAGAAAAAGAATACGTACAATGATAAAATTATAGAAGAAAGATGCCTGATTTCAGTACTTCTGAATGACATTGTTGTTAGGAAGAAGGTTTATATCTGCTTTATATCTAATAGTTTTATTTTTAATTTTCTGATCTCCATGTGGAATTGTGGATGTATATGGCACAGCTCTGATGCACCTCAAAGAGAGGTACAAGGCATATCAATTAATTTTATTGTTATTCTCCTATGATTTTGATTTAGAAAAGAAATTCTTTGGATATTTTCATTAAAAATGATCTTATTTTTATAAACATCTATATTACTAATGAGATAACTGTTTTCATTAACTTAGGAAGTCAATAGAGAGATTATAGAGCTCCGAAGTAAGCTCATGTTGTTCCAGGAGCAAGAGAGGTACGAAAGGAAGTTTTATTCCATGCAATCATTTTTATTTACAGATATTTGATTTGGGATTTGTCCACAATTTGAAGGATTTGATATTACTCAACTTGCTTGTGTGTATTTGCAGAATGTTGGATCCCACCATGGGAACACTGAACTCAGAGCAAGAGCGTGAGGAGCATATTAATCGATTGCGTGAGAATGCTCTCATTATGATTGCTAAAAGAAAGGTTGCTAATTTTTTTCATTTCTTTTTCTTGGCCTGTTTATATATTTTACTATTTCAAGGTAGTTGGATATTGTAGGAAAAAATTGTAAGTTACTATACTTGAACACTTCTAAATAAAAATAACATAGGCGCATACCACTTATTATTCCTGATTTAGTGGGTGGCAGCCAAAACTTCAATAAAAATGCAACGTTGACAAGAAAGGGTTGTTCACATATATTTAGTTTCTGTACGGGTTGGGAATATTGGTGTATGCATATTTAAAAGTGCAGCAATTCATAAATTGTAAGGCTGATAAATGTTTCTCTTTTTGGTTTTGTTCTCAGCAAAAACTAAACTCCAAGCTTCATTCTTCGATTCGTGGTGCCCCTCCTTCATTAAGCCTTCAGGTATCATTCTAAATAACTGGAATTGTGGTTTGGATTGATTACATTAGTTTGGTTTATATATGCATTAAAATGGATAATTTGAATAAAGGCTGTTAAAAATAAAAGTATCTCTTTGTTAAAGCTGTCTAATGAGGGAGCAATGAGGTAATATGTCTTATCAACAAAATATAAAGGGATGGGTCATGATAATATTTCATTAACATTTTTACATAGATTTTAAGGAAGACCTAAATTGTAAATTCTGAATTTCAGTTATGCTGATTAGCCACAGTATTAGAAATTGTGACATGTGATATACATTTGTTCATTTTTTAATACATTGGTATTTCTTTCCAACTGTGAAACATGCTACTAATTAAATGCTTGATTAAACTCTTTCAAGAATATGCACACAAAGTTACCAATAACGATTGCAGGTCCCACCACAACGAGTACAACAGTACTCCCAGCAGCCACCGCAACATGGAATGGCTTTCTCAGGCGGTGAACAACCATCTTCCAACTTGTCCAGTCAGCCTGGAGGAGTTGCACTTGATGGTGTACAATTTTCAAATGAAGAAATGAACTTTTTGTCTTATCTAATTAATGAAGATGCGAAGGGGTAGAGGGAAGTTTAAGGAATGGGGTCAATTTACCTCTTCTTATTTTCAAAATTTATGTACTTGTACACGCTTGTGATACAAATGATTTATAGACAATTTCAGACGAGATTATGATGGAGACCTAATGTCTGGCCCAATTTCAGAGGATAATTAATCTAGTAGTCACTCTCCGGAGGTGCGACAATAATTTCCATAATGGTAAATAGACCTAAATAGACTGCTCACATGTATGGAGAAATTATCTGAAAAGTAGATTTCAATATCTCTAATTTTATATTAGGAACACAAAAATCTATGTAGCCATTTTTTCTAAATCGAATTTTGAATATAGCAAAAAACTGGGACTGCTCACTGTAATTTCAAGCTATTTTGACCTATGTTAATTAATCGTTCTAATTATACAAATCTGTAATATTTTTGTGTAGAGAAATTATATTATCTGAAAACTATACTTCCATACCTTTTATTTGGTATAAATAACACAAAAAATCCAGCCATTTTCTCTAAATCGAATTTTGAATATGGCCAAAAACTGGGACTGCTCATTGGAATTTCAAGCTATTTTGACTTTTGTCAATTAATTATTAACGTTACAAATCCGTAATATTTTTGTATAGAGAAATTATATTATCGGAAAACTATATTTCTGTACCTTTAATTTTATATGAAGAATACAAAATTTCATGTAACCATTTTCTCAAATTCGAATTTTAAATATGGTCAAAAATTGGGACTGCTCACTGGATTTTCTACCTATTTTGACCTTTGTCGATTAATCGTTAAAACTGTACAAATCTGTAATATTTTTGTCTAAAAAAATTATGTTATCTTAAAACTAGACTTGAATACCTTTAATTTGATATAAAGAACAAAAAAACACTACTAGAATCTGCACTTTTTCTGAAGGAAAGTTTAGCTTTTTCTAAGGATAAGAGAGGCCCTCAGAAATAAAATGGTGTTTTCTGACGCACTTTTGACACACTTAAAATTTTCAACGGTAGGCCGATGAAAATTGTTGCCGATGGAAAAGCCCTGTTATCCACCCTTGGAAATGTCTCATGTCTGCCCTCAAAAATACTTTTGGATGAGCCATGATCCTCCAAATAAATCAAATACTATTTTTTATTGATGGCCCTTGGAAATAGTTGACTCCATGCCCTTGGAAATGTTTTGGAAGTTGTAACACATATTATTTCCATGAGCTACCCTTGGAAATGTTTTGGTTATTATGTTTATATTATTTTATAATGAAAGATGATGCTTGCTCCTCTTTGATTGAGATGCTTCATTTGTGAGATTAAAAATGCTTACTCCTCTTGTATTAATTAGTTTATGAGTTTTGATTGTAGTGTCATTTGTAAGTTGTCATAAACAAGTTCTGTAAATTTTTATGTTGCTCGTAATGTGTTTGATGAAATGCCTATGTGAGAATCATTAAAACAAAAAAAATCATGTTCACTCTATATATGTACTTGTTCAGATTTGTTGTTTATAGAATCGTTTTCTTATTTTAAGAAAAGATGAGATAGGGAATGTCTCTTTCTCATTAACAATCAATAAAAGATGTTTTACAATAAAAAAAAAATTGAGGCTTTTGGACACTGAGCTCTGATGAAATGGCTTTGTATTAGTAAAAAAAATTCTCAAAAAATAAACCAGTCAATTCTACAATATTGAAATTTACAAATGAGTAGCAAAAATGCATTCATAATTGCAAGAATTTCCAATAAGCACTAACATCGATTGTATGGTCCATCCCTGTTTTATGAGAACAGTAAGCTTTATAAAATCATAAGCACTAATAAAATACACTACAACTGTTTCCATATATCCGACACACACAGTTTCTAAAGATAAGAAATGCATTTTTCACTAATGAAATATATAACTTGCGTCATGGCTTGGTCTAATGCCGTAGTAACGATCACCAAATTTTGCATCAAGTGTTGCCAGATCAACCTTTGAGCTGATCCTAACTTCATTTTCATACGAGTAAACCAAAGCAAACAAAAAGAAAACCACACATTCATACCAGTGCCTGATCTTCTCTTACCAATACCCATCCCTTTTACAGTAAACTAAGAAAAACCATCAAAAAAACAAATAATTCAAGAAATCAGCAATTGTCAAATCGACTTACGCATGCGAGTTGTTCCTCTAGGCAATTCAAGCCTAGATCATGGCTGATTCTCCAACCGCCTCTATCACAACCTCATTCCCTCTACCCACTGTTATCAATCCCATCCAGTTTCAATACACATTCAATCCGACCTTAGTATTTTATGATGTCCCAGACTCGTTTCCTGAGAGATGAAATTTTTTTTAGTTAGGTGCAAGCTCCACGAGTATCCACGAAAACTCATTAACTTTGGTGGTGAGAATCAAATTAGAGGGATTACCTCAAAAATAAACATCAGCTTAGAGGGATAAGGGTACTAAAATAAACTACAATCAACATATAGTATCTGCTTCCATTAGAATTAAAAAAAACCATGTGAATATTGTGCTACCGTTTTCAATTCATCAAGTTAAAAGCAAAAACAAAGCCTAGAGTCCCTATTAGAATGATGCAAGTTGTAGCTTAAATAAAATAATATTATTCAATTAGTACCTTATCAAGAGAATTGAGGTAATTCGCAGCCCTTTCTCTGTTGGTCAGAAAAGTGTGCTTGTCCATCTCATACTGTAAAGGATCCCTTCTCATACTTCATTGCTTGCTCATACAATACATGGCAGATGTCAATTTTAACACTCACAGTGTATAAATGAAAAGAAACTGAAATGTATGAATGACTATATGTTTTAAGTACCAGTAAGGGAGAGGTGCTACAGGACATGGGTGAACTTGAGGGAGTCACTGATACTGATAGTAGGGGTGAAGTAATTTGTGAAGCTCTTCAGCTGCTTTTGGTGTGGCCGAGTAGAACTTTTTAATATTTAGAAATAATATCCAATTTAGCTACAAAATTGAGTAGAACTTCTCCACAATTGTGTGCTTCTACATAGGAAATCTGAACAAGTTGTGTTAGGCATGAACTTCAGCAATTTCAGAATTTGAGTGAAATTGGGTAACTTATGAGTAAAATTGGGCATGAACTTCAGCAATTTCAGAGTCAACCCAAGTTGTGTTAGGTTGTGTTAATTTGAATCATTAAGTAAAATTGGTGGCCACATATTTAATTAGATTGCAATTCTTAAAACTCCTAACTATTGCATAAATTAAAACAGAAAATATTTATTCAAAGAGTTGTCACCACTTGATCAAGACCCCTATTTTGCTCAACCAACCAATTGAATTGTTTCCATGTAGTTAGGTAAAGGTCTCCTCTTTTGATCCACCTGGAAGGAAATAACAACAACAGATCACATCTATTTTACATAAAGATATGCCTGAAATATAAAAAAATAAATACCACAATTGATGACTCTCTCTCTGTTTTTCATAATAATTCCACCAACACAGGCTATATAACCAGTCGATATTTGTTAACAGTGCATAATTGTCATGTGCCAGTAACTATAACTTTTCTGAATTTGCATGATTATGATCTTAGATATCTTCCAACTTAGTTTGCAAAGCTACAATGAACTTCAACTAGTAATTAAGGATACAAATTTCCCTCATGCAAAGCCAAAATTAATTATAAGTACCACCAAAAACTGACTATTTTTTAGGAATTGTACTTGATGCACTTTAAAAGTTGAGAACCTTTATCACCAACAGTTCCATTGAACTTCCGATTACAGCTGAATTGGAGAAAACAGGAACAATAAAAGCAATAGCATTATTCAAGATGCTTAAATAGATACACTAATTGCACAAAAAGTACCAGAATACCCTGATTGAACCTCATGCTAGTCTATTCAGACGATTTATGAAAAATAAAGGGCAAGAAAGAAATAGATCTAACTGACAAGTGAAAATAATTCTCAGTAGCAAGCAATCTTAGATAACGATTAAACCTTAACATTAAGCATTACCTCCATTGATCGTAGATACTGGTATATATCTGAAGCGTACGACTCAATCAGATGTGGATCTTCAACCTCGCTTTCTGCATCAGCTGTTGCAAGAACTTTGAATGTGGAGTTCAGCGAGCGATCAGCGGCGGAGGAGTCGAGGAGAGAGAGAGGCAGTGAATAAAAAAAAACTGTGGCACTGGATGGTTTTTTTGTTGCTTGGAATTTTAGAGGGAAATGAAATAGCTTTGGAGGGAAACGAAAAGGGGAAGGCCATGAGAGGAGAAAATTCCAGCTAAGGAGAAAAAGAAAAAAATTTCACAGAGGGAATCCTTCTCTGGTCCTCTCTTGATGAGATGAGGAGTAAAAAAATTGGCAAGTGCAGATTTTAACAGAGCAGTTTTAGCTTCAAGAAGTGTGTTAAATGTGTTGGACGCTCTTTAAATTATATAGCCAGTCACTACAGCAAAACAGAGTATCAGCAACCGGGTTCAGCCACCGGTGGTGACGCCGGTCGCTGATGCTAATTTTTTTCCAAAAATAATGATTTTCAGTTAAATTCTGGCGACCAACTGTATTGGCGACCGGTATCAGCGACCGGCGCCAACACCGGTCGCTGATGTTTTTTTTATCGCTGAAATTTTGAGATAAAACGCGCGGGCGCCAGAATCTCCTTCTCCGCGGCAGAACTCCAATCGGAACCCCAAACCCTTTTTCAATTTTTGATCGGAACCCAAACCCTTCTCCAAAATCGATCGCCTCAGACCGATGGCTCTCAGCACCTCTCTCTCTCGCTCTCTCTTGCCCACGCTAGACCCTCTCTCGCCAGACCATCCTTTCTCTCTCACTCACGCCAGAGAAAAAACCCTCCATCCTGTGCACCTGAGAAGCCCTCGATCCCGCCAGAGAAACCCTCCATCCCGCTAGAGATAGAACCCTCTATCTCCTCCGACACCTCTCCCTCCTCCGGTGCCTCTCTCCACTGTCCGCCGTCGCCTCTGTCCTTCCAGCGCATCACTGTCTCTTCTCCAGGTATTTCACTGAATTGAATTGATTTAGCAATTCTGTCATTAGATTTGGATTGTTTGGTTTAGCGATTGTTTGGTTTAGCTGTTGACAGATTGACAGATTGCGACTGATTTAGGAGCTCGTATTTTGGCAAAAAAATTGTTATTCTCCAAAGGCATGGTTGGTACTCTTATTTCGGCATAAAGACTGATTTAGGTTTAGCTATCAACACCCTGTACCGCAACTGGTACAAATACCATCAGAAAAACTTTCAATTTTATTCTTATCAATAAAACTTTCTATTTTACTCTTTTATTCTTATTAATAAAACTTTCAATTTTATTCTTATCAGTACAACTTTCAATTTTTACGAGATGCCAAATCAATGTCCTTATTTTGAGTGATTTCTTGTAAATCTAACTTGACTCTAATCGATTTGTTTTCTCAGGTTATTACTAGAGATATTGACCTAATCTCAGGTTATTCTTTATTTTCTTTAATGTCTATTTCATCTTTTTACCAGTACATACATTGGTAACAACTTGATTTTCATCTTTTTACCAGTACAGTATCTCATGCATGTGACATATTGCAAATTTTAATTCTGATTTTGTATGGTGTGCTTGCTGAATTTTCTGACAACTGGAGACGAGGCGAGCACCTTGGTGCCGGCCGACTCTTGCTGCCCTTTTTGCATTTGGAGCCTTTCTTGGGTAATTTCAAGCACAGCCACCTATAAAGTGAGGTGCAGAATAGTTGTTTAATTTCAGTGTAGAGGAAAAACCCTGATTTGAGGGGTGTACCAACTGCAGTGGTACAGTACAACTCATGGAAAGGTGGTGGTTTATTTATTTAATTTAATTTACTTTACTTGTTTATTAGGTTGAGGTAATGAAATGTGATATTAAAATGGTGTAGGTTAACTTGCATATTTGCATCATGTAAAGTAGAACAAAATCATCTATCGGCAGAGGATCTTGGCAAAGGCATCAAGCAAGACCATAAACCCATTTTAAATTGTGAGTTCTTGTGATGAATTGGGGTATTGATCGATTGAGTGCGGGTTGTTGATTTTCCTGGCTTTATTAAATTAATTGATATGTGTTGTTTTGTTAAATGGGGATGTTTGATATTGTGCAAAGTAACAATAGGCTAGCTTAATTTGGGAAAATTAGAATTGAGAATTTTGAGGAATATGTGCTTTTTTTTTATTTCATGACTTGAGAATTTTGAGGAAATTGTAATTGATACTATGGCAAAATTAGAATTGTTGTGTTGATATTATTAATGTTGTATCTCAAATCAAAACTATAATTTTGTATGATATTTGACGTTACAATTGAATCGATCTATTGTGTATGTTTTGAGAAAAGTAAAATTAAAAAAACCCAAAAAACTGACAGAAAAGTAAATAACAAAAGAAAAATTGACAGAATAGTATCAGCGACCGTCGATTCACAGTCGCTGATATCTTTTTCCTGACGTCAGCAAAAAATAACAGCGACCAAAAAGATTGGTCGCAGATAAAGTATCAGCGACCGGGTGACGTCATGCAGCGACCGGTGACGTCATCAGAAGAGTATCTGCGACAATGCCTTCAGCGACCGGGGTATCAGCAACCGGATTTCGATTTCTGCGACCGGCGACATAACTTTCTGCGACCGGAAAACCGGTCGCAGAAAGTATTTTTTGCTGTAGTGAGTATGCTGTATAAAATCAAAACTACTCTGCTAATAAAGTTGCCCAAATGAACAAATCAGGACCATACATTGCTTATCAGATGGCTTGAAGCTTGATATTTACTAATTAGGTAAGGCATGTACAACAAATAATATGAAAAAAAAATTCAAAAAAATATTTTAAGATTTTTTACATCTTTTACAGCCAAATCATACTTATAAGTGTCAATTTTAAATAATTTCATCATTATTTATCCCTTCAAATTTAGCAAATTTTTGTGGACCGTTCATTTTCCCTTTATCATTTTGACAGTCGATCTGCAATGAAATGATTTCAAATTTGTTTTGAAATGATCAAGGGAGAGTATTGAACCTAGCCAACATAAAAATTCTGAAGTTTTATTGTGTTTGAGCTTCGATCCAATGTGAAGTGTTCATAGCCCTTCAATGTTTCGATATTCCGTCAACTTGATGGATAGGTAAATAAAAACAAAATTTCATCAAAATTTACTGCAGGAATGTATATGCAGTGCTCTTTAATTTTAACGGTTCCGATCGACCAACGAACGACGTGTTTACGTGCTTCTTCGTTAACTCACAAAGCAAGAGTTTATGTTCTATGTAGCATAAACTCTTGCTTTGTGAGTTAACGAAGAAGCACGTAAACACGTTGATCTGTCAAGGTAATAATCACCCTCTTGGTTCAGTTCAGGATTTTGTGCGAATTTGCAAGGTGTAAGGTGTTTACAGAAATGCCTGTAAGGTGTTTGCAGAAATGCCTATTAGAAGAAACTCCTTAAAGTGGTCCAATTTTTTTTATTTTGTTAACTAATATTTACCTCATTGGGATCCACATCAATTTGATATACAATTCATAAAAAATATAATACCATATCAATTAGTGGTAAGGATTTTTAAATTGTAATACAATTTTTCTAATTATTGGTCTTCGTTTTATACTCTTTTTACCTATTCAGTATCCAAGCCAGCCGACCAGGCAACAAAGACCGGAATGCCCTAGAATTGGTATTCATCATATTTCTTTTATCTTCATCTCTCTAAAAAGTTTGGTTTAGGAAGTTTTGGGTTCTGTTGTGGGTAAAGTGGTACTGCATCAACCAGTAACAGGTATAGCAGATAACGGCTATTTGTAAATGCATATATTAATATTTTTGTTTATTGCAGAGGTGGCTATTTGTAGGTTGGTTTTCTTTTTCTTTTTACTACTTTTTAGTATTTATTGTATATAATGTATATTTTTGTGGCATATTTATAGTACAATTAAGAAATGGTAGGTATTGTATAAAACTTGAGATGCTTTTCTTGTATTTGTTGGTACCAATTCTATCATAATTAGATACTGCTTTGACAGTTGGCACACTGATCATTATACTTGAAATACCCAACAAATTAACCTTATCAATCTAATGTATGTTTATCAATCTAATTTTGTTTTTAAAATTTGTTTGATGTGATGACAAATTTTAATATCTCACTATGATTATATGTTGCTAATGTTGTTGTTATTGTTGAGATATATTGTCATACTAAAAATAGATCTTTGGCATTGTTAAACTTAGGGTCAAGGAAGCAGTTCTGAAACGCAGCAAGGTTTAACTGGGAATTTATATAATTTTCAGGTGCCACTTTTGACTTCAGAAAATCCATTAAATGTTACAATTCAGCCTTATGTTGTCATCTCCAAATTATAACAATTGTGTTTGCATATTCAATATTTAGGGTCAAGGTCCCACTTGACCAACTCAAGTAGTTTCACAGATGTAGATGAGCAACTCCCAAGGAGTTCTATATAAGTTTCATATAAATCTCTTTATTAGAGTGATTAGATTGATTCCAATGCTTATAATACAAAATTCACATCCATAACAATCACTTGTTGTTTCTTTTCCATGTTATATATATAGGGTAATTCTCTTTCTATACAGCTAAATCAGGGATTCCAAGTACACTTAAATCAAGCTAATGCTAGAATAGATGAGTACACACAAATGAAGCTGCAATGGGCCAATGGTGCGGGAATTTTGCCTATAATGGGAACCATCCCTTCTAATGCAGAAAATTGCACATTTTAAGGCTTAATATATGTTTTCGAAGTTCTAACAAATGAACAATCTTAGGGTAAGTTATCTTGTGAATTTTGGTTAACTACTAATGCGTATATTTTGGAATAGTTAGAAGTGCAATATGGTATATTTTGGTTTATTTACAAGTGCAATATAGTTCTAATTTTGTAATGTGTTTTGCACATATTTTGATACAATGTATGAAGACTATGTTATGTTAATGCTTATTAAATGTTTTTCATAGATCTACATATAAATATATATAAATGTTTTATTGTTGATTTGTTCCAATGAGAATTGGTGAGGAATGTAATACAGTACCTGATTGGTACAGGGAGAATTGTAGATGAGAGCTTACATGTACAATGTCATTCAAGTTACTTTCGTGGGTATATCCATGGAACGAGTACAATTTGCTTTTGGAAATAACCTGTTGGGATCCACACACTTTGCCCTCAGAAATACTATGCTGGATCCCACATGAGATATCCTTAGAAATAACCCGTTGGGACCCACACGTCCTACCCTCAGAAATAATACAGTGGGACCCACGCACTTTGCCCTTAGAAATAATAAAGTCATGGGCTTGATGCCAAAGTATTTCTGACGGGGGGCTCACGGAAAAAGTCAGAAAGTAGTATTTCCAAAGGTAACCGATGGAAAAAGTCAGGAAAATGGTATTTCCATCAAAGGTATTTTTGACGGTAGTATTTCTGAGGGTAGCGCATGGAAATGACGCTTTTTGGGCTTTTTCCAAAGGTACGCCGATGAAAAAAGCCATATTTTAACTCTCAGAAAAAGTGCAGATTCTAGTAGTGAAAAATCCACGTAGCCGTTTGGCCTAATTCGAATTTTGGATCTGGTCAAAAATTGAAACTGCTCAATTTTTGAATTGAGTTAGAGAGGGTTAGTCTAGGTAGGGAAGGTTTGATCCGGGTTTGGGGGGTTAGTGTGGGTTTAATTTGGTCCGGATCCGGTTCTTTACGGTTCGGTCTGGATTTATTCCAGTACGGATCTATACAATCTATAGGTTAGTCTAATCCGAATTTAGGCGGGTCTGATTAAAATCATTGATCCAAACACTTGCTAGACCCGTCTCTTGACCCGGTCCGGTTCAATCTGAGGGTTTGACACGGTCCGGACCACGGTTCGTCCAGTCCAGTTCTGGACCGTCCATTTTTTTTCAATACACTGGCCTCACCCCTTTTTATATATTATTAGGCAAGCAGGTAATTCCTGCGCTCTAGTCGAGGAACGGTACATATATAATATCTGTGTGCCTAGTAACATTTGAATTTTTCAAAAATTGATGATAAATCTGAAATCTCGAAATATTTCAAAATATTAAGATGGTAGATTAGAAAACGGTTTACGGTATTTGCCTGTCTAATATCTGGTTTCCTGATCTTGTTATTTCAGACTTTCAGTTATTTTCATTAAGTAGATGTCATACTAGAATTAAGCGGCCACCCGATTATTTTTACGTTTTTTTTTTGTAGTATTTCCTCTTTTTAACTGTTGTTTTTTTTTATTTTTTATTTATTTTCCAGTAGATTCGTCTCACTTTTGAGTCAGTTTTAAGCTTGTAATTCAGGTTTTAGTTTAGAACCTAAAACTTTCCACAGAAAACGTGTGAAATGCATGAAGCATCGATCACAACAAACGTATATATTTAACTTAATTTTAAATTTCCCGTAAAACTCGTCAGGCACTTGGATCAACACCTTTTTAAATTGCGGCATATGCTAGATTCACGGTATGCACATGGAGTGGTAATTGGCAAAATCAATAGCCAATTAATTGTTTCAAGAAAAAAAAAGAAAAAGAAAAGACGTGGGTCCATCTAAGTTTGTTATTCTCGTGATTTTTACAAGATTTTTACAAGATTTTAATAAAAATATAATTTCAGATATATCAATGCTGCAGAACAGCACATAACAAACGTCGAGTCCATGTTCTGACAGTTCTATAAACGTAACGTTTTTGGTCGTAAACTCTTAGCGTCTAACTCCTTAATTCGTGTCATGTTTGTAAATAAGTCGAACAAAAATGGTTCATGAGGCAAAAATCTTTAGTACTACGTAGAACTTGTTCCATCTCTTGTAACGGTTCAGATTGTGCGACCATTAATTGACATGTTATAACTGTTTCGTTCCGCTCTTTAAACCGTTGTAAGTGCACTGCGTACACTACTACAGAAAACGTGATTATATACTGAGTTTGAGTGAGTTACCTTCAACTCAAACTCGGCTCGTTTAATAAACGAGCGAGCCAACTCGAGTTGAGATGATAATAACGAGTTGTAGAGCCAACTCGAACTCAACTCATTATCAACTCGAGTTGGCTCACAACTCGTTTAACCAATGATAGTATTACAATACAAGTTCAAACTTAGCTCGTTATCAACTCGAGTTGGCTCACAACTCGTTTAACCAGTAATAGTATTACAATACAAGTTCAAATATATTTTACACGAATCAAAGCACAAATAATAGTCTAGAGATTCGGGTTTGATTATTTTGGGATTTATTGTGACCAATACTATTTAACTTTATGTAGCTCGAGTTATAAATGAGCGAGTTGGGTCCAACTCGAACTCAGCTCATTTATTAAACGAGTTGGCCAACTCGAGTTATAAATGAGCCGAGTTAAACGAGTTGTAAATATGCGAGTTACGAGTTCGAGTTTTTTTGTCCAACCCTAATACACTGTTAAGAAACCTAATGACATACAGTTTAGCAAACTGTGTCAGCGTATTGTGTATAAAAAGATCGATATATTGTACACGGTTAGGAAACTGTGTTAGGGTTTCTAAAGAAGAGGCCAAAAAGAAGACACGAAATCTTAATTTTATTTTTGACTTCATAATTACATAAAGGACAAATGAAATATATATATATTTATAACAACATAAATTTCTAAAAAAAGAAACTTATAAGTAAGTCCTAAAATAACTTATATTAAATACTAAATTTTTCCTTCTTAGTATAGTATGTTAAACATAGCCTACTATTTTTGACATTTTGCTAAATTAAGTTTGATGAAAATATATAATGAGATGAAAAACATAAACAACAAACTGTGTGTATATATAATTTTATGTACACAGTTTCTACAAGTGAATTGTGTCCGATCTCAATTTCTTTTTTGCTAAAACAGAGTTATTCATACACCGTCAAAATAATTTTGTATAATAACAAGGATTATATACACGATTTTCTTATAAGATAAAAAGGCCGTGTTTTATTTTGTTGAACACATAAGATTTTTGTAAACCAATTGTTGTTAAGAACCGTGTATAATTATTTTATATGCGATAAGTATCTATTTGCTAGTCATAAAATATTACACATTCATAATTCTATAAATATTGAACATTTTACACTTTACAAAAAACAATAATATTTCATTGAACATGCAACATACATACATATGTGTGTCCAAAATATAGCCTCTTCTGGAATCTACACGACATTTCATGAAAATAAAAATAAAAAGTATTTGTCCATTTCATATAAAATGGAGAGGAAGAAATAAATACTTCTTCATCACATCCTATGAGTCATATCTCAACTCAAAAGTCAACAGAACTGTAGCCTCTTGTGGAATCTACACTACATTTTGGAACAACAGTATTCAATCAACACCATGCACCATGCACCATGTCTACAAACCCAATCCTGTTTGGTATCATAGGCTGCGCCGAGATAGCGAGCAAGGTCGCACGTGCCATTTCTCTGTCCCCCAACGCCACCTTAATCGCCGTTGGATCCCGATCCATCGACAAGGCCCGGAAGTTCATCTCCGACAATGCCCTCCCCGACTCCACCATCCCTCTCTCCCCTTACGATGCGGTGCTCGACCACCCCTCTGTGGACGCGGTTTATGTGCCTCTGCCTACGAGCTTGCACGTGACCTGGGCCGTCGCTGCAGCTAAAAAGGGGAAGCATGTCTTGTTGGAGAAACCCACCGCGTTGTGCGTGGAGGAATTGGATGTCATCCTACAGGCGTGCAGAGAGAATCGGGTACAGTTTATGGACTCCACCATGTTCATGCATCATCCCAGAACTGAGAAGATGCGTGAGCTGATTACAGATCCGATCCGCTTTGGGGAGGTCAAGAAGGTCAGTCACTAATGCTATTACTGCCTTAATTTGTTTATGAATTTATACTTAGCTCATTGGATCTATATGTGGATTTCAGTTTTGAATCCATGTGTTGGACATTTGGAAATAGGATAGGAGCATGGTTTGGAAAATCGGCCAATTCCGAGTTGACTCGGCCGAGTCGGAGCGGAATCGGCCGGAGACGATCCGATTTTTTTCAAGTTAACTCGGGTATATATATAAGTTATATACAGAAAATCGACAAAATTGAGGCTAAATCGAAACAGTTGTCCGAATTTTCACTCATTCTCTTCTTTATAGAGCAGAAGTACATTGTTTCAGTGATTCAATGGGACTAATTTTACATTTTTTTGCAATGAGAAGAAACGATTTGGGAAAATCGCGACTCAGAACGGAGGACGAGGAGGTTAAATTCTTATAAAATATTGAATAGACTTGGTGTACGTATGGTATATTGTTTTCTTTTGAAAATCTAACATGGTTTATAATGGACCATGTTCAAACAAGTTATAAAATATGAAGAAGCGGAATCAGTGGATGCACATAATGTCATATTCAGCATTAATGTTATTTTTTTCGTTAATACCAAATTTGCTATTAATAAATGCTGCCCTATTTAATTTGATTATGCTATTAAATGCACAGTGATTTATTTTATTATTATTTTTATTTCACTAAAGTAAACGGTGCATATAGTAGTTGACAATAGTAATTTATTTTATTTATTTTTTATTTTTACTTAAGCAAAATAAAATATTAATTGTTTATGTAATAAAATATTTTCAATGAAGATAAATTAAAGCATACAAAATAAAATATAGAAATGTAAAAGTTAAAATTAAACATTATTTGTTTTTTGTGAATTTATTAAGCTTTTTTAATATTTTATGGAATAGTCTATTTAATTTCTAAATTAAATAAATATTAATTTAATAAGTAATACATTATAAATTTAATTATTATGAGTGTTATATATAGTGGGTTATTTGACAATTTCAATACAAAAGGTGCTTATGGCAAAAAAAATCCGAGTTTTTCCCACTGTAATACATTATAAATTTCATTGAGGAAGACTCCTATGAATGAATGACATTAATCTATGTATAGATATGATATGAATAATATAAGTTTTTCCCACTGTATAGGTGGATAGCACATATACCTATTCAGCAGATGAAAACTTCCTGCAAAATGACATACGTGTAAAACCCGATCTTGATGCTCTTGGCGCACTTGGCGATCTTGGCTGGTACTGCATACGCTCGATTCTCTGGGCCAACTCATACCAGTTGCCCGAGACTACCATTGCCCTTCGTGGGCCTGTTAAGAATAATGCCGGTGTTTTACTATCTTGTGGGGCCCAACTCCTCTGGCCTGACGGTAGAACAGCTACTCTCCACTGCTCTTTTTTGGCTCATCTCAGCATGCAATTGACTGTGATTGGTACAAAGGGGTTATTGAATGTTTCTGATTTAGTTATACCTTATGAAGAGAGAAAAACCAATTTTGCATTTGTTACTGATGCCACTGAACTAGCAACAGGTTGGGATCCAATACCAAGCAAGCATGAGGTGATTAATGATTTGCCACAGGAGGCAAGGATGGTACAAGAGTTTGCAAGGTTGGTCATGTTAATCAAAGAGGAAGGTAAGGAACCAGAAACCATATGGCCTGAAATTTCAAGAAAAACCCAGTTGGTAATTGATGCTGTAAAAAAGTCAGTTGACAATGGGTTTGAACCTGTTGAGGTCATTGGTTAATAAAAAAAAGATGGTAGTTATTTGTTTATGTTACTTGTGTTACTAGAAGTCTAGAACCTTAGATGCGGAAAATAAATTATGATTGTTGTAATATTTGGTTGGTGGGTGATTTCACTTGTGTCAATCTTCGAAAGAAAAGCTGAGCCAGTTTCTTGCTATGATCTGTGTACAGGCCAATTTTTAATTTTTTTTGCTGATTTGATAATGTGAGCTGCCGCGCATAGACCACAAGTCAAGAAATAATTATATTTCCTTCTTGCAACAAGCTTCATCCTTTCATATATAATAGACACAACGAGAGCTGAGAAACAAGCCGTGTTAGAACCAAACGAGCTATTTACTAAAAAATTTAAGCCAATCTCTACAGAATCACGAGCTATGATCTTTTTTGCCAGTAAAAATTATTACAATTTACAAGTTCATTTTATTATTGAACCCTTCAATTATACAAAGAGAGAAGGGCCGCAATTAGTGGGCCGGGATTGGGCCGAGAAAACAACAATAACAAGAGCCAGCAGCAGTCTCTGAATCAAGGGGGCCACAACTGTCAGATGTAATTCGGTCATTGATTAAAACAGGAATAACAAGGAATTCTAAAATATTAACTCTTGTTCATTTTGTTATTTTACTCAATTTTTTCTTGTCCTCTCGGTATTTCTATAATTCTTTGAGAACCAATTTGGAAATTCCTCCAAATTTACACAAAATTCCAAAATTCACAAATCCTATATTGGAAATTGCAATTTGGGTCATAATATTAAAACTAAAATATTAATCTTGTTCTTTTTGTTATACGTACATTAAATCATAGCAAAAAGGAAATAATGAATACCAAACATGTAAGATCCAGCTATTTTATTTCCTCATGTTATTACACCACCTAATATTTTATTTCCTTATGGTACTATACTCATGTATTCCTGTAGTGAAAACGAAAACAAGATAACAAATAAAATAACAGTATAGTCTAAAGCATAATCAACAAATTGGGACGATTATCACCATTGAAATTACAAGTATACCACTGCTTTCACAATATGTTATAGTGAATAAAAATTCATCTATTTCCAATATAAATAATGAGTCATTATTTTAAACTGATTAACTCAACAACTTGATGATATTAATAATATAATCATGAGTTTGGATATATATATGGTCAAATAACTAATTTTAGAATTTTTATCAGTAAATATTTAAATGATGAAATTATGTTGGATAAATTTTAGCACCCTATCATGAATTTCTAATTCCACCTGGCCCCTCATCTTTGATCTATGATGATAATAAAATATGAGATCAATTTTCTATATTTTGTAACAATCTTCGTCAACTGATTGGCAAATATATATTTTGTTTGAATTTTCTGATATATCCATAACTGAGAAGCATTGATGCAAATCTATTGAGAATTTGAGACTGAACTGTCTGAACACATATAATATGCATGTGTGAGGCATTGCACCAATTAATTTAGATGGAAGAATGATATATAACAAGTGTTGTAAAAAACTTTCATTTAGGTCGATTAGTTGTTGACGGTGATCTATCATGGATTTTTCCGACTGAAGAATTGATTTTTCTCGATTATGACCGATTATTTCTAATTGATTATTTTCTATTATAGTCAATTATTCCGGATTAATCGCTTGGCGATAACTTGTCTGTCCAACGAAGATTGCATACTGTTATTTACAACACTTATATATTATAGATAATATGAATGTGAGGCGTTGCACCAATTATATAATTTAGAAGGAAGAATGAACCAAACAAAAAATGTATTTTAATATTGATTTGCAGCCTTTAACATGATCTCTCTCTCCACCTTAGCAACCACCATAATTTTATTTATTAAACATATAAACCTTGGCAACCACTACATTTATAATTCTACGTTCAAAAACACCATCCACATTAAAATACATCTACATCTAAAAACATCAACATTTAATTAAATATAAAATAAAATAAAATAAAATAATGAACACTCTTGCTTAGAAGTAGACACCGAGGACCCCTCTCTCACTCCGAAAGAGAAAGTATACAATGGGAAAATAATTAAAAAATATATAAATAAATATGACCAATTTTGATAACGGAGACTAACCATTATTTATTTACTTTTTGATTGGATTGTAATTTGTGATTGTAACTGTGGCTCCATCTAATAGGCCAATAAAAAAAAATGAAAATGTACTCGATCAATTTTTTATTTTATTTCTGGATTAATTATGATAGTATGGTGAGATATCTAGAATTGATTGTCCTTTTTTTTTTAATAGTATTTGAGGAAAATGCATGCATGTCACTAAAGGGGAATTTGAAGGGTATACGACTTCAACAAAATTAATTATTTCGATTTGCAAAACTATATATATTGTTGAAATTCTTCATAATTAATATATTCGACATTTACAAAATGATTTTCTGAATTCATTAGAAAAAAATGTATAAATGCATAAAATAAATTTCCTTGTTGCAAAATTGATTAAAACGTCTTCGAGGATGGGATTTCCATATTGAGGTTGGCAATGCATTATATAAATGATTCAAATTAACTGCTATATATATATATATATCTATGTATCACAATCTCATTATATTAAATTTAAAAATCAAAATTTGTTATTTTTTGAATTTTTAATTTTTTATACAAAGAAAATTATTGTTAATTGTAATTGGATGGTCTACCATTTTTAACAACATTTCTATGTTGTTGTAGCGGCAAATTACACTAATAGAGCCGCTAATTTTTATCAATTTGAATGAAAAGATTGAATATTATTTTCAATTTGGAACAGCCGCTAATCTAAATTTTCAAATGGTGGGTTAGCGGAATAGCATCTACATCCCTGAAACTCTTAGAGTTTCTAATCTGCATGACATGACAGTTTCTAACTCAGTTTTAGGAATGTGAAAGAGTTTCTTATTTAAAAACTATGCAGGAAAGTTTCATATTAAAAAACTATTTATAAGCTCCACAATAATGGCCAAATGATTGGTTCAAATTACTTTTTAATTTTTAATTTATTGATGGCGTGGTTTAATAGAATCTCTAAAATTAATTTTAGGGATGTGAAAGTTAGAAACTTTAGAGATTATAATTTATAAAAAATAATTAACAATTATTTAGAAACTTATTTGAGTTGCTGGGATGTAGATGCTCCCGACTAACACCAGTGATGAAAATAGCTATTTTTTTCATTTAAACGTGAAATAATAGCTAATTTAAATTTGAAATAATCGTTAATCCAACTTATTTTGCTATTCCTTGACACCTAGACATCCATTAGTTTAACAAAAATAATTAGTATATTTTTAAAAAATAAAAAATGGTCGCCATATGTAAATCGGATAGTTCTGACTTGTGACTGAGACGTCAGATGTCCCATAATTAATTTTTCTTTAAATATTTTTATGTATAGCTGACCTCAGCCACGTGGATCTTCTTATTTGGCTAAGAGCACGTGGGGAAGTTGCTATTCTTTTTTCTTTGAGAGACTTGCTAGCTGCTGCTACTTACAGCGCAATTTTTGCTTCAAACAGCGCACAAAGCATATGCACATAGAATAATTTGTGTGCTGCTTGAAGGCAAAACAGCTCTGTTAAAATCGCTCCTACATGCGGCAATACCCCAAAGAGGCAGCGTTGATCAATCAGGAATCGTTTTAGTTATTATCCGTACGCTACTTTATGTTCTAGAATACCAAAATCTTGGTAAATTTGATGCGTGGTTTAATGGTACTCATTCAGTCCACAGTCGCCCCTGGAATTTGCTTTCTTTCTTTAAGCCCACACAGGCATTTGGATTTTGTACCCAAAAAAAAAAAAGGCTTCAATTCAATTTCTATTGAATTTTGAAATAATCATCAATTAACCATGGGTTGTACTGGATCAACAATGATAAGCCCCGTGCCGGTTATGCGTGGTCGAAATGTCCTCATTCGATACCAGGAGGGCCCGGCTCGTCAGCAGCAGCAAGAGATCAATCTACGCCGCCTTCCACACCTCTTCAACAATGTTGTAGAGCTCCCGATTGCTGTTAATTCTGACGTGAAGGTGGAGAACGACCAAGATTCGTTTCGCTTCGTTGCCACAGTTGATGGGATTGTAGGAGCGGTGCAAGTCCACATGGTCGAGATTGGTTCCCATGCTGTTAAGATTGTGATATTAGATGAGTTGGATTCGGTTGCGCATTTGGATTTCAACTGTAGGGATGGAAGCCAGTGGCGGCAGAGGTTGCCGGAATATAGTCAAGCCGCCATGGCCACAGCTACATATCAGGATGGAGTGCTAGTTGTTACTGTTCCATTTGGAAATGCACCACCTGGTATTTTGCAAATTACATCCTACTTTAATTATATTAATTGCCACTCTCTTTATTCTTTCTTGAGGTTATATACCAAAATATAATCAAGATAGATAGCACATGTGAAAAAAGAATTGTTATATACTTATATATCCATCATAATTTCATCATTTAAATATTTACTCATAAAAATTTTAAAATTAGTTTTGTCCATATATCCAAACTCATTTATATTATTAATATCTTCATGTTGTTGATTTAGTCAATTTAAAATAATGTCTCATTATTTGTGGAAATAGATGAGTTTTTATTCACTATAAGATATTAATGGTTAAAGCAGTGGTATTCTTGTAATTTCAATGGTGATAATCGTCACAATTTCTAGATTGTGTTTTAGACTATACTGTTATTTTAATTGTAATCTTGTTTTTGTTTTCACTACAGGAACACATGTGTAGTACCATGAAGAAATAAAATATCTGGATCTTACATATTTTGATATTCATGCATGGCTTGAGTTTTTTTGTATGTATCATAATTTATGTGGCATTGTTATTCTTGATTGATTATTCTGATACTTGTGTTGATATCAATTCTTGTGAATTTGTCAAACTTGGGTTGATTGATTTATTATATATTGTGAATTTTATGTATGTACCATAATTTATAGCATTGTTATTCTTGATTTTGATTAAACTGTAATTGTTGTATAGAATGCATATAAATTTGTGATTCCATCTAATAGGTCGAAAGAAAAAAAAAAACAATTGTATCCTTAAAAACTGTAACGACATTATTGCAAACATAATTTGTAATTGGACCTCACATTATTGCAAAATTTTGCAAAATGATCCATAATAGTAATAGATTCAATGGGAAAACAACATTTAGCACCTCTAGGGGAGGTATATCTTTTCTGATATTTAATTTTATACATTATAAAAATAAAAAATATTCCGGAATGTCGGTTCAAGGTTGTGTGAACTGACTGCGGTCACACATCAAAAATTATTTTAGTATATATTGGTTCTAGAATAAAAATAGACTGCATTGGGTCACATCAGGGTTTTATATGGAATGATTAAGAAATTCTTTTATGGAAATTAGACAGCTAATATAAATGGTTCATGCTACTAGCCTACTAGTTAATATTATATATGTTTTGGAAGTACATCTAATTAATGCATTTTGGATTAAATTATAAATTATAATGAAAGTCAAATGTTGATTGAGTGATGTCTATATTAAATTCTAAAAGATAATAGAAGTTAAATGTTGATTGAGTGAGTCTATGATACTATGCATATCATGATTTGGTCCGTGATGCTATTCAAGTGAAATCACACGCCTAATTATTTAAATGCTTAGTTTTGGTTCGTAATATATACTGGTTAATTATTATGTTTTCTAGAAGTAGTACACTATCTTTTTAAGGAAAATTATTCAAAGAAAGAAAACACATGATGCTCCCTGTCTGGTATTAATTTATCTATAAAAATGTAGAGTAAACCTAGGAATGTTTTTAACTTTATCAAGTCTTTTGTGAGCTCAATTCTAGTATTTATCAGATTGATTTCAAATGACGAATCCGATTGAACCGTTGAAATTCATCTACTTTACTAGTGATGTGTTTACATGATAAAAAAATTAATTTTAAATGATTAAAAATAAATATCGAAAACAACCTATACAATAATGTATAAAAGCTCATATTTTTTTGACTACTTGACGTTATATCAAATGAATTCAAAACTTCTAAAAAAATTTATGTACATGCATCACTCATAAAGTAGATGGATTCCAACAGTTTGGATTCATTATTTGAAGACAATCTGATAGACTTTTGGAATTATACTCACCAATTCCTCTTAGTGAGCACATCACACCATAGCTTTGCTCACACACAAACACAGACACACACACTCTTTCATATAGTATATAGTTATATTCACTACTAAAAGGTGTATATACATGATTAAAAAAGCTAATGACACACGATTCTACAACCGTGCTCGTGTACATTGTATAAGAAAATGTCTATAAGTTATACACAGTTGAACAAGGATGGAGTCAGACTTTCAAACTATGGTGGTAAAAAATATATGGAGGTCAATCATATACAATTTTCATGTATAGAATGGGGGTCAATTTTACCGTAACATGACATTTTACTCTAAATTACATACAAAATCATATATAAAGACAAAAAAAAAAAAAAGAATGGGAGTCAATTGACCCCCATTAGTTCTTCTTACCTCCGCCCCTGCAGTTGCAAAACCATGTATAAATACTCTTTACATACACAGTTACAACAAGAGAATTGTGTCAAAGTAATAGTGTATAAAACATACAATATTACATATCCATATACATTCATAATTATAAAAAAAAAATCACATTTGCAATATAAAGAAAATAATATTTGATATTCAACATTCAATATATACAATAAAGAATAAACAATATTGAATACTCAACATTCAATATACAATAAACAATATTCAATACTCAACATTTAACATACATATACATCATACAATCATAGATCGATCCTCCATGCTATCATATTCCAGAAAGAGAATTGAAAATGGACAAAGAGAACATTTTTAATAATTTTTGTTTTTCTATTCCTGTTGGCCTATTAGATGGAGCCACGACAATTTCAATCACAATCCAATCATAATAAAATAAATATTAGTTCCCATGAGCAATTGAGTAAGACTCATTCAACTATAATCGGTCATAATTAATTATTCAATTTTTTTAAATGGATACTTCTTCTTTCAGAGTGTGAGAGAGTCATGTTATAATAATAAATATTATTTTAGTACTTGCGGATCAGATTTGCATAAAAGATATAATTAGTTTTCTTTTATTTTATTTTTTTAATTATTTATTGTAATTTAATTGTTGTAACATCTCACATGAATTATGTTACGTTATAATGTCAATAGAAAATCATATTTACATCATGCTTTTCAGATATATAAAGGTATATGCTCAAACATCAGATTTTGTATTTCGTTATGAGCAGATTAATTTATAATTTTCATATAAGTGAATGACTTACAATGCTCAACTTAATTATTTACCCAGAAACTGGACATACGGACAACAACTGTAATTTAATTAATTTATTCAATATTGAAAGAGATTACCATTACAATTGATAAATGTTTACGATGAATATACTTCAAATTAATTGTTGGAGTAAACATTGAAAAATATTCAAACAAAATATATATATTTGTCAATCAAACGATTACAAATAAAAAATGGAAACGGAAAGTTTTTCAAAATTGACTAGGAGTCACATCAAAAATTTGAATGTACCAAGATTGTGGTATATATGCCGCTGGCTCTTTTTTCTGGAAACAGTTGTTTGGAATTAAGCAACTCTATCATTGTTTGGAATTATAAGGCTTGGTCTATAAGGTTGTCAATTGATCTTGACTTACCAGCAAAGCAATTTTTGTCAATGATCGATCTGGAAGAGGAATCTATTGTTTGGTAATGGAAGAATTCAGGACTTCAGGTACATATACTTCTAAATCGGTCTATAAAATTTTGAAGGAGCAGGGTATGATTAAATGGAATTTTTGAAGGTTGTATCAATGTATATGAGTGCTCCGGTACTGCTCAGCCAGTTTATAGTTTATAGTTTATACACCACCTGGCAGCTGCTGCCAGGCTTTCAAAAAAAAAAAAAAAATGGACCATTTATATTTGCTGTCTAGTTTCCGTAAATAATTTCTTAATCAGTTCATATCTATAAAACGCTGATGTGACGCCAGTCGTTTTTTTACTTTCTAGAAGCAAATATATCTTAAAACAATTTTTTATGTGTGACCGCAGTCAGTTCACACAAACTTGCACCGACATTGTGGAATATATTTTTTTTTATTTTTAGAATGTAAGAAATTAAATATCAGAAAAGATATACCTCCCCTCGAGGTGCTAATTTAATATTTTGGTCATAATTTATTTATATATTTTTTAATTATTCCCCCACTGTACTTAATCTTTTGGAGTGAGAGAGAGGGCCCTAGGTTGTCATTCGGTAAAATACGTGTCAGGTGGAGGCATTTTCATATCCATATCATTTCCTTTTACACAATCATATCATTTCTCAAATTTTCAGAACACACGATTATATCATTTAACAAATCAAATTCGAACCTCAGATCCGCTATCCCGTTAAATATGCATCATAATCCAATACCCAATTAAATCATCCAATTCAAAATTCAATTCAACCAAACAAAACAAAAATACAAATTATAGAGAAGTCTGATTACCTAATAGTGATCAATTCAGAAATCCAATTGAATTACAATCACTATTCAGAATCAACACGACGTAGTCAGAATTTCAATCGAATATGCAATCGAATGATATTGATATTAAAAAAAATTTCCAAAATATTTTTTATCATTTTCTTTTTTTTTTCTTCGGTTTTTTACACTTTGATTTTGAGTACTGATTTTTTTTTTCCTAATCAAATAAAGTGAGAGAGATAATGATCCTTTATAAAGAGAAATTTAACGTTGGTAAAAATTCAAAATGTCAAAACATGCATACAGACACGTGGCCAAAATGCCACGTTATTTTTTTTTCCTTTGGGTTTAAGCTATGAATTTTTACAATTTAAACCTTTAAATTTTCATATATATATATAAGTACAAAAATAATTTCATAAGAATTAAAAAAAAACAAGATGTTACAAAAAAATAAAAATAAATGTGCAATAAATTTCTAATACATTGTTTTTTATAAAGGAAGAAAATTTAAAAACACAAATATATATTTAGATGGGTTGGAAATTGAATTGAATATATATTTAGATTTTATAATTTTTCTATAGAGTAACATGGACGATATAGTTATTATCCATACTCTTACACATTTGGTTAATGAAAAAAATTATTATCCATACTCATATCCAATAAGTTAAAGAAAAAAATCTTATCTATATGTACCTGTCTTATTGAATACAATACAGATCGGGTAAATGGCTAAAACAAAGATACCATTGACACCTCTAGATCGGGGTCCGGATCCCCTAAAGTAACTTAATCCTTGGGTTTTGGATTAGGACTGTCTGATTCCAATCTATCGCTCGAGATTGCTTCGCGATTCGAATTTATCTCTCGGGATGTGTGCGCTCCACTTCAAATAGATTATCATGAATTCGAATTAGACGGTCCCGATTTAAAACTCAAAGATTGAGTTACTTCACTGGATCTGAACTCCCTAGATTGTCGGTGTCTACTTCCAAGCAAGAGTGTTCGTTGTTTTATTTTATTTTACATTTAAATGTTTATGTTTTTAGATGTATATGTATTTGAATGTTAATGGTGTTTTGAACGTAGAATTATAAATGTAGTGGTTAATTGCCAAGGTTTAATTTCAAGAGAGAGAGAGCGCTCATGTTAAAGGCTGCAAATCAATATCAAAATACTTTTTTGTTTGGTTCATTCTTCCTTCTAAATTATATAATTGGTGCAACGCCTCACATGTATATTATATATGTTACAGTGTCAACTAAGCAAATCATATTTGCATCAATACTTTTCAGATATGGATACATCAGAAAATTCAAACAAAATATATATTTGCCAATCAGACGAATATTGAAACGAGATGCTTTTTTAGTTTACTAATAAATATAATTATGTTTGAACGAATATTCTCAACAAAACTTTATTAAACAAATGGATCATGCATCTAGGTCAAGATTTTATCCGGTTTCTTCTTCTTCTTCTTGTTTTTTTTTTTTTCATTCTTCCATGTAAATTTATTGGTGCAACGCCTCACATTTATATTCTGTCACAATGTCAACAGAAAATCATATTTTCATCAATACTATTCATATTTGGATATATAATTTTGATCTTGTTATGTATTAATAACCACAATGTTAGAATTATCTACCCACAAACTGGATAGGCAATAATTGTAATTTAATTAAATAAATGATCAAATTCAGTTATAGCTTACTATTTACGAGCAAGGCTTGGGTGCTATGGATAGCATAAGGTCATCCATGCTACGGTTTCAAAAACCTATTATATAAAGTTCAAACTTTGATTTAAGTAGCTCAATAAATTGGTTATATAATAAACTTGTAGAATACTAATTTTTACTATTTTTGAAATTTTTGTACTAATTTTTATGATTTATGAAAGATGGCAAAAAATAGCCTAAAATATTGATAATTTTCTTTTATTTTTAGGTCATCTTTGGCCATCTTTGGCCATCTTTCATTAATCATTAAAAATAGTAAAAATTAGTGTTTTACAAGTTTATTATATAACTAGTTTATTGAGCTACTTAAATCGAAGTTTGAAGTTTATACGATAGATTTTTTAGGCCGTAGCACAGATGAGCTTATGCTATCCATAGCATCCAGGCCTTACTATTTACTATTGTTTCTTCTTTCTCTCCTTTTGATTGGTTGAAGAAGAGAAATTGATAAAAGAAAGTCAAGTTGCATGCTTCATCTATTCTTGCCCCTCTTAAATCCTCATTTATCTTATTGTTTCTTTACACAGAAATATAACCATGAGGATTCATTTATACAGATCATGCATTGTTTTTCTGTTTCTACATTGTACTTTAATTACCTGTCATTTGAATAATTAATTTCTACAATAAATATATATAGCTCTGCAAGATTAATTAGTTGTTTTGCAACAAATAATTTTATTCAAGTGATCTTCCTAAATTGAAGCTACACCCTTCCGGCACCTTTGTATGCATTTTTTTCCCTCAAATATTAATAAAACAAAAATAGTAACAATGGTAGCTCACCATTGTCAAAACCATATAACTCCACCATATTATCATATTCAAGAAAGAAATTAAAAAAAAATGCACTAAGAAACATAATTTTCTTTTTCTTTTTCTTTATTCAATTGCCCTATTATATGGAGCCAACAAAATAACAATCACAATCCAGTCAAAATAAAATAAATATTAGTTCCCATCACCAATTAAGAGTATAATGGGTCATAGTTAATTATTTACAATTTTTAAATGTATACTTCCTCTTTCGGAGTGAGAGATAGAGTCATGTTGTAATAATAACAATTATAATAATTATTATTTATTATTAATTAAATAATATAGTATTTTCAGATAAGATTGTCATAAAAGGTATATTAAGTAGTTTTCTTTTATTTATTTTTTTGGTTCATTCTTTCTTGTAAATTAACAATTGCAACGCCTCATGCATTATGTTATTTTATAATGTCAATAGAAAATCATATTCACACCAATGCTTTTCAGATATGGATATATATATATATATATATATATATGTTCAAACATCAGATTTTGGATTTCATTATGAACAGATTAGTAGTGAATTGCTACTATACAAACAGTTTATTTGTCGAATTAATTTTGGTTAATAACTACTATGATAACCTTATTTAACCAGAAACCGAATAGATAACAATTGTAATTAAATAAGACTATTACAAATAATGAAATAAACAAATTGAAACGGAAAGTTTTTGACTTTGGGTTTTATTTAATCTATGTTTCACCAAAAATTCTCAACAAAGTTTTATTAAAAAAAAAAAATCCAATAAACCTAATTAACAACATACAATTGCAATCACAAATCAAAGCCTCCACAAATCATGTCCAAATCACAATGAAAAATTCACAATCACATATCATGCATTAATTCCTTTGGGCACAGTGACAACAATTAAGCTCTCCATCCCCATGTTTGGCGTGGCCAAAGTTGGTTCGGTACACTCTGGTAATCTGAACTGCCATCGGCTTCCATCTGCACATGGCAAACCCTAACGCAAATTCGAATCCAAGTTGAACTCATCTAGGATCACAATCTTGACAACATCCAGAACGATCTAGATAACGTGAGCCCACAATCGAACTTTCAGTAGGAAATGCTTGGTCTTCGGTCTTCCACACAATCGTCCCAATTGAGTTGTCAACAGGGGGGACATTGGTGTTGCTAAGGGATGCTAGTTAATAGTTTGAATGTCGTCCCATGCAGGCGTGAAGATTAAGCGATCAGCATTTCCTTGTTGTAGCTGAAAATTGGGATACTGTTGAAGCACAGTGTTGGCATGAAAGGAACAAAGACGATAAATTCTGTTAAATCCCATGTGCCAGTAGATGTGCTGCATAAGTTGAGCTATTTCAACATGCTCTGCTGTTTGGTCCCTGGCCCAGAAAAAAATAATTTATCTTGGCTTGAATTTGAGATAGGACAGAGGCATGAAAAGGGACTGTAGACATATTGTTGGAGATTCTTAACAAAAGACAAAGGAGTTGTAGTATTCGGTGAAACTTTGCCAAGCTTTTTCATGCTTGGAGCTTACAGTCAACTTTGTCGAGCAGCCCTTGGAGACATGATGGAGCAGAGACATTAACCGGGCATCCCAAATACGTCTCGTCTCATTGCATGATGCAAGGCTTTTCCCCGTAAGCTCGATGTGTCAGAGATATTTTAGTTGGATTTGTTGTCACATATATATGAAACTCTTTTAATTTTATTTATCATTTCAGCTCAAATACAATCAATGAATTATTAGTTAACACATATGAAACTTTTTTAATCTTATTATCATTTTGTTACATTTTGCAGTGTTTTTTATTTTGTTGATGATGCTAAGAAGATAATGACATTGCAAAATGGTTACTTATTGATGACTTCATTTATTATTTTGTTTATGGTAAAACGATACGATAAATTTGTTTATTTATTTTGATGTACAAATTAACAGTACTCTATTTTATTAAGAGGATGAGCTATGAAGTGAGTTTGCTTTAAAAAGATCCAAGTACAATTTAAGTATCTCACTGGCCCAATCAGTTCTGGGCCAATGTTAACCCGGCCCATTTCAGAAAACAGTTAGGAGGAGATTTCTTTATTTTAGTAAATTTAAAATTTTAATATTAAAAACGAGTAAGGCTAGTATGACATCGATGTCATATGATACTAAGTTCAAAATTCATTCGATAGAGTTCAAACGACTAATTCAAACCGTTCAAATTGGTTTACTTTATGAGTGATGTTTTTACATGGATTTTTTTTTTTGGAGTTATTTTAGTATCAAGTCAAGTGGTCCAAAATGTTAAAAATGAATGTATTAAAATTAACTTAAAAACACTCACATTTGACCGCTTCACCTGATACTAAAAAATTTCAAAAAAATTATAAAATTTTCATGTAAACGCATAACTAATGAAGTAAATCGGTTAGAATGGTTTGGATTCACTGTTTCAAGTCGATTTAATATGTTTTGGAGTTGGTTTTATATATACTGAAATGACATTAGTGTCATACTAACCAGACTCATTAAAAACATAATCTACATTAATATCCACATATTATATATATGATAAATAATGAGATTTAATATATATTTAACTAAAAATGAAGAGGTGAGTTTTGCGTGGAAATCAAGTAAAATTGTAGCAATTTTGTACCTCCCATTTAGAATATAGAGGAGGTAAAGTCAATACCTACGTACTATCTTCTCCAATTCTGTCTGTTTTATTTCTTTAAATGAGCTCTTTCTGAAGCACTCTGAGCTTGTAATATAATTGTCTTTTATAATTTCTCCATATGGGTAAGTAATGAAAACAAAACGTAAGCTATGTAAAGTCTATTAAAATCTTATGTAATTAGCATACCTTTGATAAAACTAATTAACAAAAATATGTGGTGACAATTATTAATCATAAACACTGCATTGCAGAGAATTATTACCTGTCTTTTCTTGAACAATGCAACATTTATAATCTAAGATTATTTTTAATATCTCAATGTCTTTTGTACTTCATTAATTTAGTTTGCTCAAAGAATTTGGATTAGCTTAATTATTAAAATTAGTAAAATTTAAAATAACCTTACATGAAAATCCACCGCAAATTACATTTTTTATTAGTGTTGGACATTTCTTCCCAAGTGCACTAAATACCTCCATTCAAAATATAGTTACCATATAATTAATATAGTTGTGGTATTTTTCATTGTAAATTATAATGCATATTTGTGTACTTTGCTTGGCACCCAATGACATTTTTAACGAGGTCAAATGCACGTTAATTGATTATTTAACATCAATTATTGGTACTTTTTTAAATTATAGAATCGTACAAAAGATTCCTATTAATCGAATCAAATGACACGTTCGATATGATATGCCGCAAAACGAGGATTTATTTATGATATTAACCGTTGACGTCAAAGTTTAGACTGCTAGCTGCTTCTTTGAATTATTTTTTTAATTATAATAATTTTTATATATAAGTGGTGTCCAGCAAAAATTATAAAAAAAAATGCCTTTCTTTCTGACAGCACTATTGCATATAATTTATAGTGCTACTCATAAACAATTTCAACATGAGCTCCCTTGCTTTTGGACCAAACAGACTGATGAGCCCTAAACTATTTTATATACTAGTAATTATTTTTTTTATTACTATAGTTGATTCCATGTAATATGGTATTAGTTTGTATAAATAATTAACTTGAATACTTTGATGACAAATGTATAACTTCTTTCTTGATTCATATATAGGAATCTTGCAAGAAAGTGAAGGTTGTTATGATTCATGAGGTACATTAAGTCTCAGGCAGGTTTCTAAATCTTCTTTCATTTGTAATTCTTTTCATTTAAAATCATTATCTGTGGTACTATTAAGCAAGTTTCCGATAATCGGAATTAGAATCGGAATCGAGTAGTCAACCCTTGATTCAGAATCAGTCGAAATTGGTCAAGTCAACTCGGAAATTAGATTTTCACAAATGCACAAAAGTATAATTTTATCTCGAGGCATGAGTGTAGACACTTTTAGAGCGGCATAATTTTTTAGGATATAATACAATTTTCTATATCTGATTCGTTTTATTCTTTATTTATTTTGACATTTTTGTTTTCAGGTATATCATTTATTGAATACCCATGGCTTACATGCTAAGTGATCTGCATGTTTCCTTTTTTTACCATTGTCTACAAATTTGGTTGTAGAAGTAATAACAAAAGTTAAATATTGCCGGTGGCGTGATCATATATTAAAGTTCTCCTATAGATATATGTCTCTTTTATTATATGTCATGCACCTTAAATATTTCAATTATGAAAGTAACCGAGCAACTAATATCAGCTATAAAATAGTGGAACGCTACTAAACCTTTCATGCCAATGTTCATACACATCAATTCTGACGATGTCAAAAAGCAAGTGAAGGTTTCCACTTCAAGATTTGTTGAAGGTACTTAACTTGTAACATTAATTGCTTATGAAATCGGTAAACATGTGCATTTATATAACTTGTTTCCAGATTTAGCAACCGGGTTTAATAAAAAATCGTTACTGATTAAGTCGACCATGTTATAGGGAAACCAATATTTATATTGCATGGAATTTTCATAGCAATCAAGAATGATGTTGAATGCTATTCTTTTTCAAGCTGAAGTACGTACGTCAGCTTTCTTTAGTACTATCTGTTATTTTCATGCGAGTACAAACAGTAGGTACGTACACCGTTTTTTCTTTCGAATAATATTGCAGGTAGTATCTCATTGTTTGATCAGGTACGAAAAATGGATAAGGATGCAGTGGCTCGATTGAGGATAGGGAAAGCTAACATGCATGAGCTCAGACATGGAATAACTAGAAACAATTAATAAACTTCTGTTCACTTCTTCTGGTATATATCTACTCACTTTTAGGTTTGTTTTATTAAATTATTTTAAAGCTTGCGTTTTATTTTGAATAGGTGTGACAACGAGCTGCGTCCAACTCAAACTCGTCATGAGCTAGCTCGTCTGTGTCACAAGCGAATTGACTTTAGAGGACCGACCTGAAATTTCAGCTTGAAATTATGACGAGTTGGACTGAGCTAGCTCGTGAGATAGCGAGTTGACTTGCTGGGTCTGACTTGACCTTGTTTTGAGAAGAAAGTAAATTCTACAAACTTTTTTAATCAAGCTAGCTGGACAATTAAAAATGCACACAAATTCATAAATTTATACCTAGGCGAGCTAGCTCAAGAAATGGTGAGCGAGCTTGGCCCCAGCTCAGTCCAGTAATGAGCGAGCTGTTAACGAACGAGTTAACTATGAGTCACGATCGAGCAGCGAGCAACAAGCTTTTTTGCCAGTACTAAATTCAAACATATACAAGAAAAGATTGGTTTTATTTGAAGAAAAATGGGTTATTGTTAAGGTGAAGATTGGTTCTTCAAATAATATTAGCAATGACAGTGTTTTGTGGGAACCACACTTATTGGCGGTTTGTTCGTGGACAATTCAAAAGAGCGCATTGACCTCAATAAGTGTTACCGAAGCAACCCGAGTCACACATCTTGCTTATAATTTAATTATTTTGCTTGGCACCCAACCCTTAACATTTTTTAACGAGGTCAAATGTACGTTAATTGATTATTTTACATCAATTATTGGTGGTAATTTAATTTATCGAATCGTAAAAAAGATTCCTATTAATCGAATCTAATGACGTGCATATCGATCATATACAGCCAAACGAGGATTTAGTTATGAAATTAACCGTTGACGTCGATGTTCAGACTGCTTCTTCTTTGAATTATTATTTTTTAATTATAATGGTTTTTGTAAGTGGGGTCTAACAAAAATTATAAAAATACTTTTCTTTCTGACAAAGAGAGAAAGTGGGAAATAATAATTCCAAAATATAAACTAAATTTCCTTGCAAATAATTCTATCGTATAGATGAAAAGTTCTGACGGCATTATTGTATATAATTTATAGTACCGCTCATAAAGAATACCAAATATGGGAGAACGACAATTATCAGAAACAACTGTTTTAAGATTTATACATTTTTGTTTATTTTTTTTTTAAGAAAGATGGATATATAATTTTTCAAATTTCAATAATATTCATATTCACGAGGACTCTATTCAAGTTTCGAACTCAGACCTATCACATGGATCAACATGGTGTAGAATCAGAAACTTGAGATTTGTGACTGGATGATGAATAAGTTTTATGTGATTTCATTTTATGAGAGGAGCTAATAATAATATTTTTTTGTAAAAACAAAAAACAATTCCTAGGACTTAACCCCTTTCATAATTAATGCTTACTTTTGCTTTGTACATATACGGTAGATGTTGCATTTTACAACTAAAACAAATGCTGATCAATTCTTGGTTTTATTTCCCCTTAAAAGAATAATTTTATTTTGTACTTCGGCATTAATTTTTGTTAGATAATTAAAAAAAAACTTAAAACTCTTGTAGATAAATTTGTTAAAATAATTGATTATTACAAGAGATGTTGTCTAACGCAACAGAACTTATATAAGATATATATATAATGAGGAGGGTTCAAATGCCTTCATTTTTTGTGCCTCTATTATGTCTTCATTTTTAAAAACTTAAATATCAAAATAAAACAGTTAGATGTTATCTATGTTATTTTCTCTATGTGCCCATAAAAAATTATTACATTTTGATTTTTCTTTTATATGAATAAATAAGTTGAAAAATCAATGTCTATAAATTATTCACATTAGTATACATTTTTACAAGCTCAAGATGACAATTAAAACAGAGTTGAAATGCCATAATTCTTTACACGTGTGTAGATAAAATGATGTAGTTCATATCCAATATTTTATTTTGAATTTTAAGATATAAATTTTGAGTTATTTAAGTTTTTAAAAATGGAGGCATTTGAACCCTCCTATATATATCATTATCCTAGCATTTTCTCGTGTTTTAACATTTGAGTCAAAAAATTAAAGATAAAAGTTGTCAGCATATGAGTTACATAATGATTCAATCTATAATACATAAAATATTAATACAAAATATTTTGCCACAGACGCAAACTTGCATGGTAAATCCTAATAGCAAGATAATTAAGTCAATTAAATAAGAAACGATACGTATACCTATATATATGATAGAGAAATTAATAATAAATTCCCTTGAAAGACAGGTGATAAATTAATAGGCACCAATGAGAAAAATTATGAGCTTCTTAGAAATATATTTTTTTTTGACATTTTTTTCATGCAATTAAGTTCATAAGTTGATGATTTTGAGCTGGATATCAAGACGTGTTTCCACCATTAAAGGAACTTAACCTTTTATCTTATTCATATCTGACATTATGTTGGGATCAATTTGACTCTTCATAAAGACATATTATAACTTGATTGGATCAATTGGACTTAAATTTCTTGAAATTTATACTTTTTTTAATACTATGAATAAACATTAAAATATGGCTATTAAAATTGCTTCAAAATTTAATATTTTTCATGGGTATTGCGTGTATAAAAAAACTAAGGTGTTACTAATCTCATCAAGCCTATTGGTGATTTTAATTTCAATGTATATCGGATTGGTTCAAACGATGAATCTAAATCTTAATACTAATCTACACTAGTACATAAGACAACCATACACAGTTCGAAAAGCTAATGTCACATGGTTACACGACCGTATTAGCAAGTATCATATATGAATAGGTGGGTACATTGTATGGTTTCCAAACCATGTCTATATAACACTAACAAACATGGTTAATAGAAATATAGTATACTATGTCAAGTCCCAAAAAAAAGGGCACTGAAAATGGTGATTTCTACCCGGCCGGCCAAAGTTATTGCATACAATAACAAGACTTATATACACAGTTTTTTTTTTTTTTTCGAAACTTTGGTAGCGGCTACCAAGTATAATTTTCATTAAATAAAATATAAAATTATATCCATCATCTATCATTTCACATCTATAACCATCAACATCAAATAACTTCTACAATCTAAAACTCATAACATCAACACCGAACAACACAACATCAACATGTAACAACAACATCTAACAATGCAAAAATATAAAATAACATAGAGACGACCGGTGAAAGTAATGGCATGATATAACAAATGAGAGAGAGGCAGAGGGGCTACGCCTCTTTTCCTTGACCATCCCTTTCGCTATTTTCACAAACCGAAGTAACAGCTAAAGAAGACATATATGAGAGACGATCGGAGAAAGTAATGGCTGGAGATGCCCAATGAGAGAGAGGTGGAGGGGATAGGCCTCTTTTCCTTAACAATCACTTTCGCTATTTCCACGAACTGAGCTCTAACAAAAGTAGTCGAAAATTCAAAGTTGAACCGGCGAAAACATCAGAGCTGAGGGCTCACGGTTCTCAACGAAGAGAGAGAAGAGACAAAGAGAACGAAGAGCTGGCTAGCGAAATGAATTGGGACGGACTTGAGGTGGAAGGGAAGGGAGGGGAGGAGGGAGGGGTTGTTGGCGGCTAGGGTTCCCCTCCCTCAGGATCGTTTTTTTTTTCTTTGTCCGCGATTTTATATACACAGTTTCTACAAGGCATCCATATATTATTTTAGAAACAATACATGTTTTGTTAATTAGAACCATGTAAGATTTATATATATATGTGTGTGTGTATGTATATATATACGATTTATAATTGGCTAGCATCCATATTTGATAGCCATTAAACATAAAATTAATATTAAACATCCATAATTCTCTAAATATTCAACATCACAGCATGCATGAAATAATCAATCATATACATTCAACATTCAACAAACATAAATACTCAACATTCAATAAAATTTCAACATAACATACATAAATCAATCATACTCATTCAACATTCAACAGACACAAACAATTCACATCTTGAGCATTTCATCAAGAGAACCTCTGAGATTTACTAACTAAAACAAAAAGTCAAACCCTAACAATTCGACATAAGAAAAAAATAAAACCAAAAATAAAGAAAAGAAAACCTGACATTCTAGCGTTGTATATGGTTCCTATGTCATCAGGTTCTTCTTTCGCTCGAATGAGGAAGACTTGCCATTGGTTTAATCATTCCCTGTCATAATTTGCAAAGTAAATTCATATCATGCAATAAATATACATATATAGTCAGGAAGTACATTAAGAACTTCACACAAACATGCTATTTTCTTTTCCTTCAACTTTATATAATAACCTTTAACAACTTTACATTAACCCATATATATACATCATCATGGAACAAACAAATTAATGCCAGTTTGTGCATGTAAAGCCAGTTTATACACGATCAATTTCATATATATTTTGAAGCCTAACTCAAGATAAATCGGAACTTCAAAATATTAACACACAAATTAGAGGATTATCCTCTACCTCGCATCCTTCGTTATGTGTCTCCACGAGGAGGACAATGACTTAACGCAGAAAGACGCAATCCAAAGGAGCAGCTTATCCTTCGTTTTACATCTTTCATGATTAGTCCTGGCCTCCTACTTTGAATCATTCTTACTCACAAAAAACCTAGCTAACCGAGTTTAGAAAGAAAAATGGAAATGATTTGGAAAATTAGTGGTTCTCACAGCGGTGCCAAAACCATAAAGAGGCATCAGCTATATATATGAAGCCCTAAGAAAGAGAAGTGAAGTGGGAGTTGGAGAGATCCATCGAGGAGTTAAGAGTATAAAGAGGGAGAAGAGACCGAGGAAGAGTTATTTGATTAGATGAGGAGCGGTAGAGTTGTTGAGAAATAATGACCGGACAAAATTCGAAGAGGTGCCAAAAAAGTTAAAACCCTAACTAATAATCATACACGGTTCAAACAGACAACCATGTATAATGAACTTATACAAACACAAAAATGTGTATAGTTTCAAAAATAGGCACGAAAAAACGAAAACCATAATTCATAGGGGTTTATACGCGGTCATTTCTACATAATCGTCTAACCTAATTATTATTTTTAAAATTTTTTATATATTCATGTTTGCTTGCCAGTAAAGAATCATAAATGAACTTCATACCAAAGAACTTAGCTACTTCTAATTACATCAAGATTGTGAAGGTTATTCACAACTTTTCTCTATTGAGTAACCTCTCCATAGATGTAATTTGTCTCACACCCATGCAAAGGTTCCTTTGCTAAGAAAAGATGTGATTAAACCTTCATATTCTGATGATAAAAAATACAGTTGCTACTTATTAAATAATATTGAGGTAATCTGGTCTTATAGCTCATCATAGTTCCTCTAAGTGCCATCGTGTTAAACCTCGACATAAAATCAAGATTGCACACGAGGGGGAAATGAAGATGAGGGATGAACAGTAAAAATATCGATCTACCTCAATTAGAGGAAAGAAAAGGGCAATGAAGAGATAAATTAAAGGAGAGGACTAGACTTAAATGGTGTAAATGTGTGAACAGGCAGTTGAGACATACGTACAAGATATTAATTCCTAATAGGGAGTTTTAGTCGAGAGGCGCGAATGAACCATACATGGCTTCTACTAATAACAATGTTTGGAAAGTAAGAAATATCATACATGGTTTTCTCACGAAAGACCGAGTTCGAAGTAGTACAACCATACACGGTTTGATATTATTAAACCATGTAAAAATATTTGTGACTAATAGACACGGTTCAAAACTTTCAGACCGTATTTGTATGTTGGAGCTTTTTTCGAGCAAGCACCTCCTCCCATTACACATTGTTAATCTGGAAATGTTTTGCATTCATGTATGATATGCCATGTGTAGTCATATTTTCTGCACTAGTGCTAGTTCACGAGTACTACGTACGTTAATTATATGTAAAATTTATAAATTTATAAATTAATTTAATATAAAATCAAGCGCTAAAGAAAAAAAGCTCACAAATTAGTTTTAATACTCTCATTTTCCATCATTTTTTACCACTTCACTTTATAATAAATTAATTCAATAATTCATTTTGCAATGTTAAGATTACAAAATCGAAGTTGCTGACGTCAGCCGAGCTTTGATTAATTTGCGTGCGAAGCACTCAAACAACTGCGCTAGAATCGTTGCTGTTTCAAAACAAAAATATCTTGGTTGTTTTTCGTTTAGAGATTTGTTCTGGGACAGAATTATTCGAGGGTTGGAAAGTAATTACGTAAGCAACACAAGGACCAATTTGAAAATGGCACTCGGATCATAATAAATGATCTTTGAAATTTGCAACTGTAAAAGAAATATGAGCATGTATTTCACAAATGACAGAAATTCATGGAGAAAATGCTTTGGGCTTTGCTGTAGTTTTATTGCTAAAATATTAGGATTAGAATTTACTGAAAATAATTAACTAGAAGCATATTTGAAGGAGTATATATATGCAATTTGCCAACAGCAACATTAACATATATAATTGCTCTTGTATTTTGTCAAAGCTGTTGATTAACTTATAATAAATAACTCAATTATTGATTCAATTATGTCTTAAAATATAAGTATCCAGTTATAATCGCCCATACGGCGTATATGAGTTTAAATGCTTAATGTACAAATTTGATGAATTTTTGTTAATAAGCCCTATTTATAATCCGATTAGGTATACTTAGGTACTATCATAGAATTTACATATTTCCCCAAAGAAAATTATTTTTGCATTAAAGAATTAATTATCTTATCAACATGCATGTCATGATGCTTTCTTTATCAAAACATTCGTAAGATCGATATACAACTCAAACCTGGAACAGTAACTTTGATTCAAACAAATTAATGGAATTAGAACTAATTAGAAGATATTCAGATTAAAATAAACTTTGAAATTTATCCTTAAATAATGCTGTTTCAACTTCAGTACATATAAATTAACGCCAGAAAGTGGCATTTAATTCCTTTGTGACCATGGCAAAACTATGACACGTATATCATTTGAACCATCTGATTCGAATCATGCATTCCGTATCATTTGGTGATTTTTAAGGAAGTTTCGGAATTGTGCAATTTGGATCAAATGGCTTAGCAAAAATATTGTTAGTTGTTGAGAAGAATTACTTTGAAGTGTACTTTTGTATCTTGATTTACGAGCTGATGAAATGTAGAAAGGAATTCATATCCTCTCAGGTTACCTGACTGGGGACAATTGAAACGGTTGGTCCCGGATCGTTCTTTTAACATGGCACGAATCTCAAAGCACAAATAATACTATCCCGGATTGTTCTTTTTGCACATGTGATTAGGTGCTCAGGCCCATTTGCAAGTCCCGATCTCAATGTTAGGTTGTTCATATCGAAACCAGAAGATGGAAGCAGTACCTTCCATTTTCTGTTCTCTTGTTCTCTCTTATCTTGCTCTAGCTATACCCCTATTCTATCTTGAAATTTTGCTTATAAACCCAAAATTCTAAAAAAATAGATACATACTTATTTTAAAAAAAGAACTACTAGAACACAAATCATCAGTTTAGTATAAAATGCATAAAAAAGTTGTTGCTATATAGAAGTTCGGTGTAATGTTAATTTCCTGTGCTTGAAAAAAAATATTAATTTCCTGTCACTACTATTTCCTGTGATTCGAAAATTGACAACTCTTGGGCTTGCTCATTCATAATTTGAAACTATTATTATTTTTATCAGAAAATAAGCTTCTGCTAAATTTGACAGCAATCAGTTCATATTGCAAATTAAATACTATTTCAATAGAAATAGTTAGTAGTTACTGTTATATTTCCTCTTTGTTGAACTAATATATTTATTCTGATATTATATCCGACAAATTCAATAGTGTTTGTAATTTGGATGCTAATATGAAATTTGTAGTTTTGCAAGGTTAACATGTGCCATGTAGAAGGATATATATAAAGGATAGCATTCAACAAATAATTTTTTTTTGTAAAACTGATGTGGCTCCTCCAGTGGTGTTTGGCCGCTTAATTAATTGTACAGAATACAGATAATTATTTGGTTAAAGAGGAGTAAAGAAAAGAGAGAAACTTGAGGCACTTTAATTTGTTCTTTTCTTTGACAGTAAAGCAGAGGCACCTATAGTTTTTTGCAGATGGTGATATGAAGATGTTTAGTATAGAGGTCAAGAAAATACAAGGTATAAAATGTTGGATTTATTGTCAACCTCGTTGGATTTAATGTCAACATTGAACATATATGTAATTTAATTATGCATTGTTTACTGTCATATACGATTGTCAATTAAAGTGATCAAATAAGGAAGTAGACAATCAATATATTCATTAGGATGTGGTCCACAAATGTGTAGAACAATTTAGGTAAAAATCAAATCATTGATGGACTGATTCTGAAATTTGCAATTAAGGAAACCAAATTTTCAGCTACTGCACGGATTTTGATGCAGTTGCATGTTTTTTAAGTTGGCATGTGGCAGAAAATTAGTTTAGGTTTAGGGTTAGGGTTTGGCAATATGTCAACTCTATATCTCTATATATAAGGATTGGTCCCCAAGGCACAAGGTAACCAAGAAAAGCACAGAAACTGTACATATGTTTTTCTCTTAAAAAAAAATACAGTTCTGTGTGCCTTCTCTTCTTCTTCCACCATCAAAGAATAGAGAAGAAAAATCCATTAGGGAAATTTGGAGAGGATTTCTCAAGGGCCACACCTTGCTGTCTTGGAAGACTTATTCCTCGACCAGACGACAAAAGGCGAGAAGGACTTCTTGCCATTGAAGACTTGTCTCGTGCTCACGGAGACGGCTTGCTCTGCTATGGTTTTGGTTATTCCATGACAAACGACATGGAATCAGGTATTATGTTCCGCACTTATAATTTATGTTTTGGGTCTCTTTGGCATAGGACGGTCCTTAGGTTAAGGTGAGAAACGGTTTCTTCTTCCTCGGGGTGTAAGCGTTTGACCCCTAGATGAGATGTAATTGTTTGATCTCTAGATAAGGCGTAATTGTTTGACCTTTTATGATTCCCCAACAAGTGGTATCAGAGCCTTCTTATGCCGAAGGATTAAGTCTTTTAGGATCTAGAGAGAATAAAAAATTATTGATGATTTTTTTGTTGATTTTTTTTTTTTGTTTGATTTTTCTTGATTGTTTTAGATCTGAAAATTTTAGTTTGGAGAGCACAAAACTTGTAAAAGTTTGCATCCATAATTGTCTATTTTTAAGTTATTAAGTTGGTTAAAATTTGCTAGAAGATTTCTAATTGAAATCGCAAATTTTTAATCAAAATTCGGACCTGGCAGATTTTGTACAACCCTTCGTGTGGACGCACAGAGGCTACACAAAATTCCGCATAGCCTTTATTGGCAATTTTTTTTTAATAGACAGTTATGGAATTTTGGATTTTTGGTGAAATTTATTTTTGATAAATTTCCTAAAACAAAATATATAGATTTGGAATTAAATTTCTAAATTTCAAAGGTTAATTAAGGTGCTTCCAAAATTATGAAATCTCTCTAGATCATGAGTCAATTTCAGCATAATAAATGCAGTTTTATATCTACTCAGAAAATAGATTCGGCCGCACGGATTTTGATGTGACAACACGGTTTTTGATGCAAATGCACAAAATACCTTTTTCAAATTGGCAGATCGCACTAAAATTTGTGGAGGCCACAGAATTCTCTGAAAAATTACAGAATAATTTCTGAGATTAAAATTGCAGTTATTATGATGCAATTATATATATTTTTTATTTAATTGCAATTTTGTTTTATGGCTAAGGTAGAGATTATAATTCTTATAAAGGCATTAAAGTTGTATGTATCTTGAATTGAATTAATTAAGTCCTAATTGTACCCAAAGGTACCTCTTTTGATAAGATTAATTTAAATTTATTTTACAACAAAAAAAGTTAAGGTGCAATTAATGGATATAATTATTACTGGCTCAAAGGAAGGTAATGGTTACAAAAATTATTTGTGCAAGTGAGTAATAATAAAATATAGTGATGATCAAAATTTTTACACATATATCAACATTGTCGGCCCAAAGGAAGGCATGTTGTTCGGTATGTTCTAGGTTATCAATACTTTATTATTGCGCCAAAGTATCATAAGAAATTGACCCGTTACCCAAAGGTAGCCGCTTAATGGAAAACGATACTTTGGTTTTATGATGATATTAAGACTCATAAAATATTTGGTGATTTATTAAGACAAGTTGCAACACTATGAATGTAACAATGTCGAGGAAAGTTCTGTCTAGGCAAGTCGGAATTCGAAGTGTATCCTTAGGGATCTCTGACTTACCTGGGAACTTACCTGGTTGTGAAATTCGTGTGTATAGTAACAAAAAAAAATCATCTCATATATTTTGAGCAAGTTGGGCCTTTATTTGAATGTAATTTATAAATTCAGATTTTTTATTCGTGTTGTTCTTTGTAATTTTTTAGTTCGCGATTTTCTAGTTAGCATTGTTAAAGGCCTAAACAACATTTTTTTTATGTTGAATGGAACCAACTTCAAATTTTGACATGAGAACATAGTAATAGTTCTCAGTGTCATGGATCTGAACTTTGCGTTTAGAGAAACTTGTCCCACTATAATGGATACAAGTACTTCTAATCAAAAGAAGGAAAAGAAAAATGAAACAGGTCTAATCGCATGTGTCTTATGATAATGAAGAGGTTCATGAAGAGGCATTAATGAGCACTCAAGGGGTTATAAATTTTATAATCCTACATAACATAATATATTTGAGATCAAAAAAAAAATGCAAAAATTTTGGAGGATGTTGAGTTTGTGGGGGGTGAGAAAATAATTGATTTCGAATAGGAATATGCAAATATTCCATTAGGTATTGTGAGTTTTGTGGATATAGATCCGAGTTTTACTCAAAACACCTGTATGAACGAAATCATTATTGAAACTCAAACTTAACAAGATGAAACAACATAAAATAAAAATCCAGAGACGGGTGCAGGCCACTCAAGGCTGCATGAAGTTTTGAAAAATGTTGTTGTAGGCTATATTGTTTCAGACAATGCTGAAAATCCTCAAGAAAATTCAGAAGTGTCAATAAAGAAATATAATCATTCACTGACAATGACATTAGGAAATTACCCCCATTATCTAAAGATGCGAAACTTATTAGTAATGAAGAGTAATATAAAGCTCATCTTGTCGTCAAAGATTTAAAAGATTTTCTATTTGATTTTATTTAGTGAATGCAAGCATTAACCAGCCCAAAGGAAGGTTAATGATTGTTAAAATTATGTGTATATAGAGTATAGTGATGATTATTATGTTTACATATAATTAATATTGTCGGCCCAAAGGAAGGCATATTGATTGATATGTTATTTGAATCATCAATACTCTATTTTTGAAAATCTCTTTAACGATCATATTAGCATTGGTTACACATTTTAATTTAGAGATTTAGTAGATGGATATTAAGACAGTGTTTCTAAATGGTGACATTAATGAAACAATCTATATAGTGCAACTATAAACCTATGTGTCAAGAGATGCAAAGTCTATAGTATGCAAACTTAAGAAATCCATCTATGAATTAAATAAAGTGTCTCAACAATGGTATTACAAAATTATAGTGAGATTATCTCGTTTGGTTTTGAAATAAATTTATTGAATGAATTTATATACCTTAAGTTCTGTGGGAGTGAGTTTGCATTTCTGGTTTTATATGTGGATATCATATTGCTCGCCAATATCGATATAAATATGTTGCAAGAAACTAAAAAAAAAACAGTAAACCAGAAAATAAATCTCAATAGTGAAAGGAGACAAATCTAATCTCAACAAGTGCCCCAAGTATTATTCAGTTAATAGAACAATGCTAAAGTAAAGAAAAGAGTACATAATGATGAATTGGAAATAGAACATGTAGGAACAGACTCTATGTTATAATATTTTTTTACTAAGGGATTGACACAGGCTAAGTTTGAAGAGTATGTTGCTAATATGGGTGTAATCTCTATTGAGAATATTCAGTTTTAGTGGGAGTATGTTATTTGAAATTTAATATTCTATTTTTCATTGTAATTTTGAATATGTAACTTGTGACATGTAACAAGTGTTATATATATTATGAATTTTTGACATTCTGTTTCTCATTTATGTTTGAATATTCAGTTAATTTATGAAATTCATTTTCAAAATTTAAGTGGGAGACCAAGTTAGAAATAGGCATGTGAAGATCACAATTACATGTAATTTCTATGCTACACATCCACATTATGATTCATGTCATTCAGCTGTATTAGTAATGTGATTATTGAGGGTTTAGTTGCGAATAAATACGACGAATGCCGCTTTAGTCCTTTACTAGTATAATTGATGGACCGAATTGGTTTGGGAATATATAAGGAAGACAGTAAAGAAATGTGCGCACATAAGGAACACAATGCATAATTAAAAAGTCATAACATATTGCTCAAGTGGAAGATTGTTGGATTTATTGCCAACCTCGTTGGATTTAATGCCAACATTGAGCATATATGTAATCTAATTATGCATTGTTTACTGTCATATATGATTGTCAATTAAAGTGATCAAATAAGAAAGTAGACAATCAATATATTCATTAGGATGTGGTTCACAAATGTGTAGAACAATTTAGGCAAAAATCAAATCATTGATGGACTGATTCTGAAATTTGCAATTAAGGAAACCAAATTTTCAGCTGCTGCATGGATTTTGATGCAGTTGCACGTTTTTTGATGCACGTATTTTAAGTTGGCATGTGGCAGAAAATTGGTTTAGGTTTAGGGTTAGGGTTTGGCAATATGTCAACTCTACATCTCTATATATAAGGATTGGTCCCCAAGGCACAAGGTAACCAAGAAAAGCACAGAAACTATACATATGTTTTTCTCTTTAAAAAAAATACAGTTCTGTGTGCCTTATCTTCTTGTTCCACCATCAAATAATAGAGAAGAGAAATACATTAGGAAAATTTGGAGAGGATTTCTCAAGGGCCATACCTTGCTGTCTTGGAAGACTTATTCCTCGACCAGACGACAAAAGGCGAGAATGACTTCTTGCCATTGAAGACTTGTCTCGTGCTCACGGAGACGGCTTGCTCTGCTATGGTTTTGGTTATTCCATGACAAACGACATGGAATCAGGTATTATGTTCCGCACTTATAATTTATGTTTTGGGTCTCTTTGGCATAGGACGGTCCTTAGGTTAAGGTGGGAAACTGTTTCTCCTTTCTCGGGGTGTAAGTGTTTGACCCCTAGATGAGATGTAATTGTTTGATCTCTAGATAAGGCGTAATTGTTTGACCTTTTATGATTCCCCAACATAAAAATCAATAATGTTTCATTGACATAGAATGTAAGGGGAATTTCATATATTCCCTCAAAAGTTTCAATACGTATTTATCCCTTCAAAATAAGTAATTACATATTTATTTTTGAAAATTGTACAAACTTACATATTTGCTCAATCTAACTCTGTAACATATAAAATATCTCCAAAAATAATTAAATAATATTTTTAAACTTTAAAATTAATTTTTCAATATTAATTAATAATACGTTGACCATTATATCCTTCGGTCTCTTTAGTCTGCTTGAGTTCTCTTATCTATAAGGCGTCAAACTTTTCCTGTCTCTCTCCGAAATGCCAAATTACATATTTCTCACTACCTTTCCTGCCACCTCAGCTCTCATAGATTTCTACCACCTTTCGTTGCTTTAATATTTCATTTTTATTTGGAGAGAGAGTTGGGAGGTTTGACGTCTTACAGATAATATAACTTAGATGGATTAAAGAGACAAAAAATGAAGAGTATAATAGTCAACATATTATTAATTAATACAATAATTTTTTTTTAAGTTTTAAAAAATATTATTTAATTATTTTGGAGTTATTTGATATGTTATAGAGTTAGATTGTACAAATATGTGAGTGTGTATGATTTTTAAGGATAAATATATAATTATTGATTTTGGAGGGATAAATAATTAAATATGTAATATTGAAATTTTTTAGGGATATACATGAAAGTGCCCCTAGAATGTAACTAATTTTCCCTAGTGGAAAGCAACAGTTTATTATTTTATTGATTAAATTGAAGGTTGCAATAAATAATCAATTTCATATCAATAATTGAATTATAAATCTGGATGCATTGACAAAGCTAGTACTGGACAATCTTAACACTTTTTTTTTTCTTCTTTTGCATAAAGAACCTTGACACTATCGGTGTGTCTATAAATATCTAATTAAAACACACCAATGGCATGTCGTCTCTACAGTGAGAGCACCATTCTCTCATTTGTAAACTTATACTCTGAAAATGTCAACTGAAGCTGCGACGATGGAGTTGGTGCAAGTCTCAAGAAACCAATCAAAGAGAAGGCTACCTCGAACCGACTCATTTTTCCATGATGCAGAGAAAGTTACTTATGCAGAACACCATGGTGCCAATGTATGTATGATATAGATTTTTCTGCCATGATTTCTAGTTTTGATTGTGTACAAATGTTTAGAAAAAGACATAATTAATTCTTGGTTTTATGCCAAACCAGTGAGGATATATAGGTATTTTAATTGTTGTTATGTATTGAGTAAAACAAATTATAGAAAAAAACCATATAAATCAGAGCAAATGGCCGAACAACCCAAGTAGTTAAGTTTAATACAGGAATAGCGGATTTGTGAACCTTTTTTTTTCAAAGGATCAAGAAAAAAATGGAACTAGATTAACACAACAATTTCTGACAAGATTGGTAGAACACCAAAGCAGAATTGAATCTTGCCAGTATGAAGGCAGCTGTATCGATCCATCTTTATTAATTTCGTTCATTGTTAGGTTGTTTATATTATTATTTTCTAACTGCAAAATAGGATGATTGGGCAAGAACACTAAGTCTGGCATTCCAGTCTATCGGTATTGTGTATGGAGATATTGGCACATCACCTCTTTATGTGTATGCAAGTACTTTTACCGATGGAATCAAACATAAAGACGACATTTTAGGGGTTTTATCCCTAATTATCTACAGTCTTATTCTCCTTCCTTTGTTGAAGTATTGCTTCATAGTTTTACTGGCTAACGACAATGGTGACGGTAAGGCTTTCTTTTCAAACAACTAATTAATTAATTTGTTTTTCATTTCTATTGTGTAATCAAATTATTTAATAAAAAGGGTAAAAAGATAGATAGATATAATATAACCTTTATGTTTTTCACCATCAAATGAAGATTATGTTATATATCTTTTTCTTCATGCATAAATAAAACTTTAATTTGTAGGTGGCACATTTGCATTGTACTCGCTGATATCAAGGTACGCAAAGATCAGCCTGGTACCGAACCAACAGGCAGAAGATGCACTGGTATCGAATTACCATTTGGAAGGGCTCACACCAGAACTAAAGAGGGCACACTGGCTCAAGCAAAAGCTAGAGAATGGCGTAGTTGCAAAGATCTTGCTTTTCACCTGTACAATATTCGCCACCTCCATGGTTATGGGTGATGGTGTACTAACCCCTCTTATCTCTGGTAATTAAACTTTTCTGGAATCATGATCTTGAAATTCTAGTTAACATATACTTGTTTTTCCCAGTATTAAGTTACATTTTCTTATTCCGCTGTCTTAACTGCATAATTTCATAGTTATTTTCAGTATTATGCAGGCTTCTCAATAGCTAATTATAGGGGAGCTATAGCTACGCTATAGCTTTTCCGGACCATGAACGCTAAGCTATGATATAAAATTGTGCTAACTCAGCTACGACCACTATAGCTAGCTGACCGCTATTACCGCTATATGAGACCTGCTATAGCTACCGCTATGCTACATGGTTTTTTTTTGCAATTTATATGGACTTCTGTACTTCAATTCTTATTTCTAATACTATATGGTCTTCTGCAATAAGTATACTAAACCAAACTATATGCTTCTATTTTTATTTGTGATTTATTCTATCATTCTATATCGAGAAATATTCAAATACTAATTCTTCATTTTGATTATTCTTTTTATAATATTCATTTGTAAAATTATTATCGTTCGTTTTAATTGAAAGCTGATTTTGATTATTATTATAATTATAAAATGTTTAAATATGTATATTAACTTCATTTCCTTATAAAATTAATTGCTCTTTGTCTATTATAATATGTAATACCATGAAGTATAAACTATTAAATAATGTTACTTTTTAGATTTTTTTTCTTTCTTATTTGTGTAATTGATAAAAAGTATAGACTTAAATTAGTTGTCATTTAGTTGTTATATCCATTTTCTAATATTGATTATGTTGATAATTAGTAAAAATATATAATATAAAGTTTGAAAAGAGAAAATCGCTATGTGTGATAGCTTCTGCTATAGCTACGCTATTCGCAATAGCTTTTTTTTTTGTCTCCCCGCTATGCCGCTATAATCGCTATTTAGAACCTTGGTATTATGTCTTGTTCGAAATTCAAGCTGAGGAATATAATTTACCTTGGAGTTATAGTTCTTATACATGTTCAATGTTTACTTCCATCACACCCACAGCACCCACAGCCACATGGGAAACAAATTCTAGACTTTATCAATTTATCTTACTGAATATATATGTTTGCTTAATTCACTTCTGTGCATCTTTAGACAACACTGATGCATTCTCATTTAAGTTTTCTTATAGAGGCCAATATAAACAGATGATGAGTATTAGACAGTAGAACTAGAGATAATTTATAACTGTTGTTTACCTCATTGCTTCAATTAATGAATATCTTTGGTTTTTGCAGTTATATCTGCTGTAGGAGGTGGGCTGACCGAGAAAGTTAATTTAACAACAAGTATGACAGAGGACTTCATTTATTTTAAAAATTTATTATATTGATATTGATTTTTATAATCATTGTAATGATTTCTCTTCCTTCAAAATTTGAACACAGATCAAATAGACTGGATTTCTGCAGCCATATTTGTAATCCTTTTTGCAGCCCAGAGATTTGGTACAGACAGAGTTGGTTACTCGTTTGCTCCTATAGTTTCCTTGTACTTTCTTTTTATTGGTGGCATCGGGTTATATAACCTTATACATTACGATATCGGAGTTTTACGGGCATTCAATCCGAAGTACATTGTAGACTACTTCAGCAGAAATGGGAAGCAAGGATGGATCTCACTTGGAGGTGTTCTCCTGTGCTATACAGGTAATAAAAACTTAATCATAAAGAGCAAGCTTATTAGCTTAATTTATTTAATATAAAAGGGTGTTTTTAAGCTAAGAGTGCATGTGTTGAATGCAGGAACGGAGGCTATGTTTGCTGATTTAGGCCACTTTAGCGTCCGAGCTGTCCAGGTAATAATATATTTATTTTCTGATGTTATCCCCAAAATCCACATTTTTTTTAATTTCTTTTGTTCTTCTATTTCTGATTAGGAGTTAACAACCAAAATCTGTATCATTAGCACTATTGATATATTTTGAATTGAAATTCAGATTGGCTTCAGCTGTGCTTTGTTTCCAGCTGTATCATTGGCTTATATAGGCCAAGCTGCTTATCTCAGAAAACACCCAGAAGATGTCGCCAGTACTTACTACAAATCTATTCCAAGTAAGATCAATACATATAAAATTAAATTAAATTAAAATCCATAAACCTTAATTTGCTTTATTGATCATTATTTATATGTATATATACCCAGGTCCACTGTACTGGCCAGTCTTTATAGTATCAGTGGGAGCTGCAATTATTGCAAGTCAAGCCATGATTTCTGGAGCATTTGCTATCATATCACAGTCACAGACATTGGGTTGCTTCCCTCGGGTGAAAGTTTTGCACACTTCAAAGAAATATGAAGGGCAAGTATACATCCCAGAAGTAAACTTCGCGCTTGGACTTCTTTGTGTCATATTGACCTTTGCATACAAAGACACAACCAAGATTGGCAATGCTTATGGTACAAAGAAAAATAATAATATATATTTTTATTCATACTCATGCACTGAAATTGGAGTTGAAAAATCGAGTTATAGGTTTTCAGCTAGAACTAGGCCAGAACCATATAGTTGACTTAGTGGAGCATGTTATAGCTCGATATATTTTTGTGCTGTTCAATCTATAATATTAAACCAATCTAATACAGTTTATTTATTGAATTTCATCTATATAAAGAAGAATGACATCTAATGTACTTCACAATTTATTTACTGAGAATTATTTAATGACATACAACATGTCAATTACTAGAGATCTTATAGACCTCAATATCTGACTCCATTTCGAATAATTCAGAGCTCAAGTAATTCTAATGTATTGAAAGTTCACAGATCCTGTATTCTTGTTATTTTCCAGGTCAACCAAAAAAGTTAACTGAAACATACAATTTAACATGAGATGTTTCTTATTCTTAATTATCTTTTCTTTCTAGGAATTGCAGTTACTACCGTCATGTTCGTGACAACCATCTTTCTAGCATTAGTAATGCTTCTGATCTGGAAAATATCTATTTTCTGGATCATATTATTCTTCACAATATTCAGCGCAGCAGAACTCATCTTTCTCTCTTCCGCCTTTTACAAATTCAAAGATGGAGGCTACTTTCCTATAGCTGTTGCGGCTGTCTTGATGGCACTCATGGGAATTTGGCATTACGTACATGTGAAGAGATACTGGTATGAGCTAACTCACATGGTTTCCAAGGAAAAACTAGAAGAATTAACTACAAGGCGCATAAGAGGAAGAATACCTGGAATCGGGTTTCTTTACTCCGAACTTGTACAAGGTGTACCACCTATATTCGCTCATCTCGTGGAGAAAGTACCTTACATTCATTCAGTTCTCGTTTTTATCTCAGTAAAGACCTTGCCAATCCCTTACGTGAGTAGTGCAGAGAGGTTTATTTTTAGACAAGCTGAACCAAAAGAACAAAGGCTGTTCCGGTGTGTTGCAAGGTATGGATACAATGATCAAAAGGAAGATGCAAATGCATTTGCTTCTTCCCTGATAGAACAGCTCAAATCCTTCGTGCATGACGAAAGTCTTTTCGTGCAAACAACCCAATCACAGCTGATCATCAATAATGAAAATATTAGATTGAGGTCAGGGGCAAAATCTGCAGTACACGTTGAAGAAAAACTTGATGAGCAGATCAGTGAACCTCAGCACATAATACAAGAAGACAACCAGATATATGAACAGGAGTTGGCGAATGGAGTGGTGTACCTGCTGGGTGAGACCGAAGTGAAAGCGGAGCGTAACTCAGGTATCTTCAAGAAGATAATTGTGAATTATGTTTACAATTTCATAAAGAAGAACTCTAGGCAAGGAGAGAAGGCGTTGCTTATCCCGAGGGACCAAATTCTGAAAGTTGGCATGACATACGAAATCTGACAGCAATACTGCATATATGTATATATGCATGCGTGTTACTGTTGAGCAATAATTAATGCTCTTAATTATATTCTGTTTTGTGTGTTATATTTTGTTGAACAAATTAAGGTTGCAAAGTTTCTTCTTTACTATCTTTTGACTGGTTTGAACTATGGTACGTTTATATATGTAGCTCTACAATTTAATTCATTTTTCATTATGTGGACTTCAGCCTATTTGTGGGATGGGTATGCCTAGAATTTTGATTGAATAATGTAATCATTTTGTTTGTTAATGTAAATTAATATTATATAGAGATGGAAGTAAAGAGCGTGTTTTACTTTCCGCTCATATCTGGTCTATTTTTAAATTTTAAGCAGTCGATCCGAACTTCTTAATATAATCTTCATATTGTAATGTAAAAAATAAAAAAAAATTTAGAAAAGCACTATTTTTCAAAAATTCTAAAAAAATAAAATAGTAAACCATTTCTAAAAAAAATGTAAAATTTGATATCCAAGTACATTACAATATGAAAATCATGTTGAGACTTTCATATCAAAATGGTAGTTCCTAAGCCGTTATCATATCAATTCAGTTTTGTGATTTTCATAGTCCAACTAGTTGATCCAAACCTTTTAACATTATATCTATATTAAAATGTGCTTGGAGATCAAATTTTACATTTTTTTGAAACTTTTTATTATTTATTAAGATAGTTAACAATGATTTTCAAATCATCTAAATAAATAGTAAAAAAAGTTTTAAAAAAATATATAAAATTTTATTTCCAAGTACATTTTAATATAGAAATCACATCTAGCATTTTAGATCCATTGTTTGAACATTAAAAATTACAAAATCAATTCACAACACTAAAGTTTAGGAACTACAATTATATATATATAGGACTTGGCTACGGTGCTATGGGTTGCATAGAGGCCTCCCGTGCTACGGCTCAATATTCGACTTTTCAAAATTGAAACGGTCGATCCGAACTGTTCATCTTGTTCTCCATATTAATATGTATTTGGAGATCAAATTTTACATTTTTTGGAAATTTTGTACTATTTTTTTAGATTTATTGAAAATCATTGTTTTTCAAACAAATCTGAACCATAAAAAGCAGCGATATTCAATAAGTCTAAAAAAATAGTAAAAAAATTTCAAAAAATGTAAAATTTTATCTCCAAACACATATTAATATGGAGAACAAAATGAACGGTTCGGATCAAATGTTTGAATTTTAAAAAGTTGAATATTGAGCCGTAGCACGGGAGGCCTCTATGCAACCCGTAGCATATTAGTTGTGGCTAATTTGCTGCCGGCAATGCTGTCGCTGTTTTTTTTTTATTTTGTGATGTCCAAACAATAAATCCAAATTATTAGATGTTTAATTTATATTATAATCTACTTGGAGACCAAATTTTACAAATTTTTGGAATTTTTTTACTATATATTAAGCTGGTTTAAAAACCGCTGATTTCAATGCTGCAGAAATTTACTGAAATCAACGGTTTTCAAACCAGCTTAATATATAGTAAAAAAATTTCAAAAAATGTAAAATTTTGTCTCCAAGTAGATTAGAATATAGATTAAACATCTAACAGTTTGGATTTGTTGTTTGGACATCACACGGCTAAATATATCCCCGGCAACACCTCTGCTGAAATGCTGCCAGCAACAATTTAGACAGACCATATATATATAGAGTTGGGCTACGGTACTTCGCGAAGTAAAGGGAGTGTTTTACTTCACATCTATATCTTCAATTACAAAGTTCAAAATGTTGATCCGAACCGTTCAAGTTGATCTCTATATTAAATTGTGCTTGAATGTGGAGATCAACTCATATTGTTCAATTTAGACTGTTGATCTGCCAGCAACAGTTCAAAATGTTGATCCAAACCATTCAAGTTCAAAATTTTGTGCAGCCACCCTTGGATCAACAATTTTGTAAAATACTTAATAAATAGTAAAAAAATTCAGAAAAATGTAAAATTTGATCTCCAAGCACATATTAATATGGAGAACAAGATGAACGGTTCGGATCGACCGTTTAGATTTTGAAATTTCAAATTTGGACCGTAAGCACTTCAGACCATATACATTCGAATGCACATTAGCCTATCTCTCTATATATATAGAGAGAGAGAGAGATGGGCTACGGTGAGTTGCGAAGTAAAGTGACTATTTTATTTCACGCTTATATTTTGTTATTTTAAAGTTCAAAATGTCGATCTGAACCGTTCATCTTGTTCTCCATATTTAAATGTGCTTGGAGACCAAATTTTACATTTTTTTGAATTTTTTTACTATTTATTAAGCAATTTTGAAAATCGCTGATCTGATGGTCCAGCAAATTTTACTGTTTTTTCACTGTTCACAGCAAAACAACAATTTTAAAAAATGCTTAATAAATAGTAAAAAAATTCCAAAAAATGTAAAATTTGGTCTCCAAGCACATTTCAATATGGATTAAATATCTAACAATTTGGATCGGTCGTTTGGACTTTCAAAATAAAAATATAGCGTGAAGTAGAAACGCGTTTTATTTCGCAACTCACCATAGCCCACCTCTATAATATATATATATATAGAGAGAGAGAGAGAGAGAGAGAGAGAGAGTAAGGCTTGGGTGCTATGGATAGCATAGAGGCCTCTATGCTACGGCTCAATATTCAAGTTTTCAAAATTCAAACGGTCGATCCGAGCCATTCATCTTATTCTCCATATTAATATCTTCTTGGAGACCAAATTTTATAATTTTCTGAATTTTTTTACTATTTATTAAGACACTTTGAAAACCACTAATTCGACGGTTTTACTGTTTTGTATAGCCACCTTTGGATCAACAATTTTGTAAAATACTTAATAAATAGTAAAAAAATTCAGAAAAATGTAAAATTTGGTCTCCAAGTAGATATTAATATGGAGAATAAGATAAACAGTTCGGATCGACCGTTTGAATTTTGAAAACTCAAATATTGAGCCGTAGCATAGAGGCCTCTATGCTATCCATAGTACCTAGATAAATTGGAATTTAATTGCAATTTACTTAGATAAATTGGAGATTTAATTACATTTGAAAAATTAAAAATAAATTTGCTTGACCGAACAACTTTACATAACAATTTTAATTTATACCTCAGATTGTGACATTAAAAAAAATTACTAAAATTATAAAATTGATTTGTAAATCTAATATAATACATTGTGATATAATATGTAGAATATATTTAGCAGCATGAATCAACCATATTTATATGCATTGCTACCTCAGATTGAAATTCTCTTCTCAAATATTTAATCCCATGTTTCAACAAAAAGACACTTTTATTTTCAACTTTCAACTATACTTTTTTTTTCCTAATGGAACGTTAAAATCATATTGTAGATCGATGTCGATTAATATTAATTTCTTTTGGCCGTTTTCAATAATTAGTCAATTTACATTGGGTAAAAATATTGACAGAGTAACTTTTGCTTCACGCAATATACAAGTCATATGCAACGCTATTTTAGCTCTATATGTGTGCTGCATGAATAAAAAACTACTCTGTTAATATTTTAACCCGTTTACAATTTACAAACAAAATGTACATGTAATTCTCATTTCCATTTGTATCAAGTCCTTCAATTGGAACAAAAATAAAAATAAATAAGTGGCAATATCTCCCTTTAATGCATACTGTTCGAAGAAATTTAATCCGCCGTATTTTCCTCATCCAACGGTGAAGATAACCTTTAGCAGCACTGAATATTAACCGAGTAGTTTTTACTTCATGCAGCACACTGAACGGTCTCTTGGGTTAGTCATTGCGCTGCACGAAGTCGAATCTGCTCTGTTAAAATATTGACCCAATTTTATGTGTATCAGTCTATGACGCCATTGAAACCCGATCCAATAGATATCGGATTCGGTTTACATTGAAACCCGACCCAATTCGGTGTAGTTTCTACTTCTTTTCTCTTTACTTCGAATTTTACCCACTTCAATTGATCTCCATTTCAGGAATCTCTCTTCTTCTGATGCATGACTTGAGGTAATCAATTCATCACTGTTTTTTTTCTTTACTCATGTGCATTGAGATAATCCTGCCATGTATTAGCGCGAATTTAGGGATCAAATATATTGGATTGGATTTAAAGTTGGGAGCTTCAATCTGATTTCATGTGTATTTCTATCCCCACAAAAAAAAATGTGAATTTCTATTTCATAGCTGTTTAATCTCAAGTACCCACTTCCTGTTATAGAATTGTGGTAATGTTGGAGAGCTGTGATTGATTGTTTGAGCTTTATTTGAAGAATATTTCCAAATTCATCCCTTTTTGTTTTCATACAGTTAGTATTGTAGATTAATTGGTAGTCTTATGAATAATTATAAAAGAGGGATCAGTACCAAACAATTTTGATACTGGTAGCTGAACAAATAAATGAAATGAGAGCTAGAGATGCTAAAGGTTCTTTCCCATTTAATTTGTTAGTAATATATGGGTCCTTTTGCGAATTTTGCAATAGTGTGACAATTTACAAAATCTGTTTGGAGATTCACATTTTATTTGTAACTGAGTGAATCTATTCGAGTAAAAAAGCAGTTGATCGGTTTCCAGTTTATCAAACTAACCAAATTAAAAAAGGTTCCTGTACCAGAACTGGTACAGCCCAGTATTGATCCGCCATACTGTTGCTGTCCCTACCTCGTACTCTACCTGTCTTAGAAAGAATCTCTATAATATGAAATAGTAAAAATCAATCCTAGATACCTCCAGCATGTTAAAAAACTATATTTTTTTATTTTTGAATAAAGGGTAATATGACTAATTTAAAAATTAAAATGAGTTTTAATAGAATAGTCAATAAATTTGGTAAATTTCTGAGTTTATGAAACTTAGAATGATAAATATGACATTATGAATTTTAGAGGGGGAAATATGTAATTTCAAAGTTTTTGAGAGGCATACATGAAATTCCCCCTAAAAATTGACCAAGCATTCATTTTCTTTTTCTTTTTATTTATTAGATGGAATTGGAGACAGCAAAAGAGATAGAGACTCATCAAATTCCTATTTCACAAAATATTACTTCTAACAAAGGAATCAGTGGCGAACCAAGTGCAGTACCTCGAACTCGAAAAGGAGATGAATATCAAGCAAAAATACCCGATCCTTTAACAACTTACCAGACCCAAGTCAAAACATCACCAAACATCCCAATCATCTGGTCCCCACATGTCAGTGAGGAAAAGCATCACATCCCTCTGCCCAGCATCCACAAACCTTCTACTTGGAATGATTTTGAGAAAGAGATGTTTCTTCTCGGATTGTACATATTTGGAAAGAGGCTGAACCTAGTGCATCGGTTTTTAGAAGGAGATAGCAAGACAATGGGGGATGTACTGTTGTACTACTTGGAATGATTTTGTGTGCTTGGGCCCCACATTTTTCAAGGCTGGCGGCAGGACATGATTCTGTTACGCCTTACAGAGTCTATGTACAAGGAGTCTCATGATGCATTACAAGAGGTACTATTCTTCTTAGAGTGAGGCTAGGTGCTATGCATATCACACATTGGCCTGTACTATGGATCAATATCTTTGGTTTTTTAAAGTTCAAATAGTCGATCTGAACCGTTCTATATGATCTCCATATAAAAATGTTATCGCAGACTAAATTTTATATTTTTTTTAGAAATTTTTTAACTATTTTTCTGAGATAGGTACAAAATCACTACTTTTGAATGGTCTAGAATCTTTAGATCAAGTGATTTTCTACCTATCTAAAAATAAAAAAAAAAATTTAATATAAAATTCAATGTACAAGTACATTTTAATATGAAATCATGTTGAAAGGTTCCAATTGACTATTTACAGTCTGAAACTGGAGATATTGATCCATATTAGGGACCGATATGTGCTATGCATAGTACTGCTAATGATGCTACTAATATCTTTCCAAACTAGAATTTTTTTTTCTCTCTCTTTACTTTAGAATTCATCTTTGGATCTGATACTACCAGTAAATCTGTGCTTGTAAAATTTGGTAGTGCTACAGGATACCCTATTGAAGTTGATTTAATACAGCCTTTGTATGGCACTTTTGAAGTACTGTTACCTGACCTGAACTTGTACTGTTATCCTTTGTTAAAACCAACATTCTGTTTCAATTTATGGGTTCTCAATTTTCTTTACTAATTGCATATTTGAGGCATTTTTTATAATAATTAGCCTCCATAAAATTTCTTTTGTTATGTTTTGTATCTTTTCGTTGAATTTTTTGTTAGTAGCCCAGGTACTGGTACCCGTACTTTCTCTCTGCAAAACAGTAGATGATTTGTTAATGAAATCGGTTGGAAATTACCCCAATTTTATCAAATAAAAAAAAGTTCTTAATCTTGTTCTTTATTAACTTAGGTTTTTTACTTTGTCTTCAGGTCTTTAAGTCATATAATGAGGGATCCTCTTTCGAAGATTTCATTTTTGCACTGAAGGGGCTTGCTGGGGCCCACACACTTGTCCAAGCTATCAGCATTGGTAAAGGAAAGCATGACCTGACAAAAGTAAGATGTGACCCAACTAGAAACCAAATCCAAACCCATTTGGAAATGCCAGTAGGGAAGGAATGGTCATCTCTTTCCTTGGAGGACGTCGTCAGGTTTCTGACGGGTGGTTTTAGGCTTGGAAAATCCAGGTAAATTTCAGCTCAAATTTTCAAAATGAACTCTCAACATTTACCTTTTTCGTTTTCATTTGTTTTCTATTTTCTTTTTAGAGGCATGATGGAAAGATGTGTTGGTCATTGTTGATTTAAAGAAATCTGTGTGTCGGGTCTGGAATATATTTTGCATATATGCTAGAATATATGAAATTTTTTTCTTGGTTATTTGCTATCTGACAAACCAAATTTTACATTTTTGTAAGTTTTTTTACTATTTTTTAGATTGGTAGAAAATCACTATTTTTGAATGGCATAGAATCTTTAGATCAAGTAATTTTCTAATTAAATCTATAACATTTTCATATGGAGATCATGTTGAACGGTTCAGTTCAATTGTTTGGACTTTGAAAATGAAGATATTGATCCATAGCACGTACAAATATGCACTATGCATAGTACCGTAGTCTCACTCAGTTTATATATCATGTTGTCATTCTTAAACAATTCTTAAACAATTCTCATGAAATTTACTGTTATAGACACTAGTATAGTTGAAATGGAAGGAGTACCTTGCAAGATTAGAGCTTTAAGGAGTTTACCTCTCGACAAATCAGAAATTGGCACATCAGTGCCTAAGAGGTGGGACCCAGAAAAAGATGAGAAAAATGGTTTACAGGATGCAAAATTGAAGTCTAGAAACCAGGTTTATGTAAATGATGCAACAAATCATTTGAGTAAAAGAAGGGTAGGATTGTCTAAGTTCAAAACAAAAACATGTGAAAATAACCAAAGTACCCCTCCTTGTATTGATGACCAAAGTGATTACCTGCCTGATCTAACATCAACTAGTGATGAAAATAATGAAAAAGAGGGGACCGGTTCGAATAATAGGTACAAGAAATTGACCACCATCAACTAAAGCTTTGGAATCACTTGCTCTCAGTTTTCTTGGCACAACAAATGGACCAACAAGACAGACCCACAAGTCAGTTGAGACACTGATTAGTGAGGATCTGATAGATCAATTTTAATAATTAATTCCAATTTTTTTTTTTTTTTTTGTGTTGGTGTTTTGTTTTTTATCCTGGGGAGAAATTTAATTTATTTTAGTTTTTTGTAGTGTTAACAAATTAAAAGGTGCAAGTACATTTGTATTATTTGTCAACATTCTGTGATATTATTTTAGTTGCAGAATTTAAAGTGATACCTGTATATACATGATCAATTATTTCAATTATATTTGGTTGCTCTTTGAGTTTTTGAAAATCATATTAATTTTCATCTTATATTCAAGTGTGTTTGGTTTTCTGTATAATTTTATTTTGCTGGTCCATTTGAGAAATTGAGGTACACCCTTTGATTGTTGGGTTTTGGATACTATTTTTGGGGTTTCGCGGTAACCAAAATCTGTTTAGGCTTAAGGTATGGAATGACCGTAGAACAAAAATTTCTACGACCAACTTAAGCTCAGGATTAAACGGGGTATGTCAGAAAACTTTCTAAGACGGTCCACCTTCAGTATCCCTTTGGCATCAAAACCCAATTTAATCATTTTACAGATCTACTTCATTATTGATTTCTAAAACTTTAATCTACTTACCAATTAAATAGATTAATATAACATATTTATACCTTGTTTCCAAATCACAGTTGGAATGCAGACCGAGCGTGTAGAGCTACATCACGGAAGAAATCGACTCGTCTCGGAGCATCAGACATCTGATACCTCTATCGGTTATCTACTAAGACTAACCAGAGAGCGGTTTATTTTTTCTGCCAGAAATACCGTAAACTGCGGAATTTTGTAAAAACACTATTTACAGGGAAAAGACGAAAATTCGTAAACACGAATTTTCGATTACTCAGTTTCATCAAATGAGCAAAACTGACATACCGCGAAATTCGATAAAACACTATTCATCGATCCCGTAAATATACTCCACAACAACCCGCAATATTATACGTCAAATATGTATAACTTTATTTTCTCAACTGAAACACTATTTGGGAGAGAAACCGAGAAAGAGAGAAAATATCGATTTGATTCTGCACGAAACGATACAAGTGAATTAGTGGTTTTTCTCTCTACATGCACCCCTCTATTTATAGGCTTTTGAGGAGGTTCACAAAAGACCGAAATACCCCTCAACATATGCCTATTTACAAGATATGTCATTGAATGGATAATGATGACATGTGGATAAGATCGATGACGTGTCATCTGGATAGGATCGATGACACGTTATGCGGATAAGCACGAATCTGAAAAGACCCGAATGCCCTCGGCCCGAGCACAAATAATGTTCATAGAATTATTCTAAATAATTATATATATTTTTTCTGTGATTGTTTGTTTCAGTATCGATGACGTGTCATCTGGATAGGATTGATGACATGTCATGTAGATAAGGACGAATCTGAAAAGACTCGAATGCCCTCGGCCCGAACACAAATAATATTCGTATAATTATTTTGAACAATTATATATATTTTTCTTGCGGTTGTTGTTTCGGTAATTTATACGTGTCATGCATATTTATAAATTAACTGGTTAACTTTTATACAACGTGTTATACATGTTTATAATTAATTATAACAATCTTACTATTTATCATAACCAAATTATAATCAATCACAATAAGATTCTCCGATTAACTCCTATATGGTGTGACCCAATAGGATTTGTGTTATGTTGGTAAATAGAGTTAAAACTGTTTTAAAAAGTATAATCATAGGTGGTGTCTGGCAACACATCATGACCATCCAATTATACAGATGATGCTGTACAATACAATATCACGATCCAGTAAACAATTTACTTGTGTCTGTTTTTCTGTCTCATAGCTATCAGATTAATTTCAATGTAGATTTGTGTCATCCTTGTAAACTTAATTTTTTCTTAATCTTGAGCAGATTATCAAATATGATTACTCTTGTAATCATACCGCGCGCTGATAATCTTGCTCTATCAAGGGGCCCAGTGATGCTATAGCTCGTATAAAATACGAGGGACAAATAGTATTCTTGGTAGACTATCACTTCCTCAGCTAAGCTATACATATGGGAATGCTACCGTTATGACTGTTTTTTACGGACAGCGATGGATAACAATCACACATACATATTTCTCAATGGGAACGATAAATACCTTATACTATAAAACATGATACTGAATGAAAACATAAATGACACGAACACAATTCTATTTAATGTTTCATTCGAGGTCTGTCAAATACCATGTTCCTAGAACATGTATTTATGTGATTAAAATGACATCTCGTGTCAGGTGATTTGTAAAACTTAACCATCTTTTAATCCACATACTAACCTAATAGCGGCAATTAGTGTTCCTGCTAATTACCTTGGTCAGTGACCTTTTAAGATTAAGAGTATATATCATCTATATTATAGAGTTTCACAATTTCAGTTATGAACTCGAAATGATCCATAAATGCAATAATACTCAAGGCAACAAAATGATATTAACCATCTAATTCATAAACAAAGCTTTATAATAAATTATCGTATTATTGACTTCTAGATTATTACAAACTAACATTGATATGATCCCATTAATTGCGCCAGTGTGCTAAATTTTTTAAATATCTTTTATTATCTAAACAAAAATTTTAAAAACTAACATTGTTAATGTAATGTCACGACAATATCCCTTTTTCTTAGCATGTAAACAGTATCAAGGAATTAAAATGTCATGACAATATCCTTTTTTTTCTTTATATTAGGAAAGACTATCTAAAATTAATTATAAATGTTCATGGAAAAACAAATGAACTATCTTGTCTTAACGCACTCTGGATCATGAAAATTAAATTGAAAGTGTCGACTCTTACCAACTCTCCCTTTATCCACCACCAACTACCACTTCTTCTTTATTAAATTTTTTTTTTTTAAATTAATAGTTTTAAGTACCAACTAACAATTTCATTGATAAAAAAAATGTTTAGAGTCAAAAATGACTCCTCATTACAAAATCTAATCTTTTATTCTCATAAAATTCTCTAAATTACTCTAAATAACTCTAATATTCTAATTTCATTTATATACACTCATAATTACTCTATTACTTTCAACTCCATCACTCTCTATGACCGGATCCGCTCTTTTGACCACCGCCGTGCTCCAACGTTTGGACACTACACCAAATATGATATATTGCAACAGCACATTGCAACTAATGAACTAATTAGTTGCATTAAATTAATAATATTGCTACCAAACCAATTAATTGTATTAAAATATATTTCTTGCAACGAAATATTTTTTATTGCAACTAAATTTAAGTGTTGCCCGAAAAAATATATTGCAACCAAATAACATTTATTGCAACCAGTTATTTTCGTTGTCAAGTCTGATTTAATTGAGGTGGTGGCTTGGAGAGTGCACAAGCCCAGCTGTAGGTGGAACAAAGTGGCCCAAAATTGAGGGCCCGTTAAATTTCAACTTTTTTGGATAATTGCAACCAAATACCAATTAGATGCAATAGACTTATAATATTGCTTTCAAATTAATTGGCTGTGATAAATATTATTTATTGCAACTCACTAATTCTATTGCAACCAATGATTGGCTGCCCGGAAATATATTTTTGCTACTATATTAATTATTATTGCAACCGTAAAATATGTTGCTGAAAAAAATTTGCACCTTGATTTCTTAATAAATTCTCGTTAATTCTGTTTTGTTCTCATCATGATGCTTTTCATTTTTAACAAACTTTTCATAGGAGATGCTAATTTTTTTACAATGTTAACCGCTAATTTAAATAAACTTTTTTTTTATGCACCACTCAAGTTTTTGTAGCATTTTCAACATAAAAAGTAAATATTTGCACTATGTCAAGTACTTCATGTACCGCACATTTTAATTCAAGATTTTAGTGAACCGCTAAAGGAAGATATTACAGGAGGCAGTTATTAACTTAATTTTGGGAAGTTTTAATGGAAAATATTACAGGAGACAGTTATTAACTTAATTTTGGGAAGTTTTGGGCAGTTATTAACTTAATTTTGGACTGTAATGATTGCGCATTAATAATGTTATTGAAAATAATATTTTTGGAGAAGAAAATGTTAAATTTTGCAACAATATTTCGGGAAGAATATGTTAAAATAAATTGATTTATTCAGTCCATTTTTTTTGGAACGTAATTATTCATCCCGTCCAATATTTTTCTGGAATGCTACTATTCATCTGATCTAAGTCGGTAGAAAATTATAAACAATATATTTACAAATATTTATTTTTAAATTATCATTTTTTCATATTAGATGTGAAATTATATGTCATAATGTTATTTTAAGGAATGACTATTTTTTAAAATTCAAGAACAATTATTTGTCAAAATATATTTCCAAGTTATTTGTGAATGATACCCTGAAATATTTACAAAATATTTGAAAAAATAAAAATGTGAATTATGATCCCCAGAGCCAATGAATTTAATTGTTTGTTATAGTAATTGATATTAGTTTAGGAATTAATAATTTGTTATCATGTTAATTATTATTTTAAATAAATATATTTGGGCTATTTTTTTAGCTTTATATAATCTAAAAATAAGGAGTCATTATAAATCTAGAACTAGGATAAATTTTAACATTTGTGCAGTGTTTTAAAAATCAGTTCTTATTCGGTATTCGGAAAGCCACTGCATATTGCATATACAATATGTGGCTGCATATACAGATTTTTATTCGAATTTTGAAATGAAAATTCATATTAATTTGTATACAAAGAATATATTTATGATTGACTGTACATATCAAACTAGTGGTAAAATGTTAAAATATCGATCCTCATCTCATACTAAATGAAATACTGAAATATTCATATATTGATCTCAATTCGGCCGAATTTGCGGCCGAATATTCGAATATGCGGCCAAATATTCAAAACTATATATTGGACCGAATACTCATTTTTTATTCGGAATCCAACCGATCGAATAATCCGATTTTTAAAACGCTGCATTTGTCTATGGTGATTTTAGTTATTTTGAATATATGTACAATCTTTTTAGTTTGATGTAATTTTACATCGGCATTGTAATTGGAGTACACTACAAGAATGAGACACTTTTCAAATTTGAGGGTGTTCTTAATTTAAGGGTGTATGTCTGTATCCGAAATCTTATTTGAATTTTTTTCAAATTTGAATATTTAGATACATATAGTTTTTAGATATGAATACAAATATGGATATATTCTTTGCGGATATAGAATTTGATATGGATACATTTAAAGTTTCAATTTCAAAATCAGATACATATACAAATACAGATAATTATCTGCATTATGTTTTCTTATTTTTTGAGTAGTTATTTGTATTGATTATACATATAATTAATTTAAAGTGCTCATGACTTTTAAGTTTGATGTAATTTGACACCAACATTAATTGTACATGGAGTAGAACTAAGGTTTTCTTAAGCTAAAGGTGAAATGTTATGAAAATTATTTAGTCTGTATCCGAAATTAATTTTTTCACATTTAGATATTTAGATACATATAGTTTGTGAGTTTGGATATAAATGCGGATATGATTTATGTTTTCAATTTCGAAATCAAATACAAATATTAATAATTATCTACATTTATATTTTCTTTTTTAATTTTTGAGTAACTATTTGCATGAATACGAATAATTATCTGTATCACTAATTTATAATTTTTCAAATATCTGTTTATTTGGATACAGATACAAATACATATAATTGTCTGCATCTGTACTTTTCTTATCCATTTATTTTAGAATTATATGTAATTGCAGGGGAATACTTTTTTTTTGTTAGTATCTTTTAGTTAAAAATATGGTTACATTGATGATTATTTTTTTATTGAAGAGATATATTTGATTGTGACATAAGTTTATATAGCAAAATGCAATTGTTTTTGTCACCAATTTATTTATATGACCAATTAAATTTCTTGATAAACACGAGAAATTTTTGTTCAAATAGCATGAAGTTCAATCAAGTTTCATACGCAAATTATTTAATGAGTTAAAACTTAAAAGCATATTTATGGTGACAATATTTAATTGTTCTTTGATTATTATACTGCAATTTAAGATTTGTTAAATTTTCAAACTGGACAAAATATTTGTGGACCATTCATTTTTACGTGAAAAATCGACGGTCGATCTACAGTGAAATGATTCCAAATTTATTATAAAATGATCAAGAAAAAACATTGAACATAATCAACATAAAAATTATGAAATTTTATTGTGTCTGAGTTTCGATCCAATGTGAAGTGTGTATGGCCCTTCGATGTTTCGATATTCCATCGGCTTGATGGATGGATAAATAAAAATAAAATTTCATCAAACTTCGCTGCAGGAAAATAAATTCAGTACTATTTAATTTCAATAGTTCTGACCGACAAATTGACGACGTGTTTACAAGTGCCTTCATTAATTCACAAAGAAAGAGTTTATGTTCTATGTAAGATAAACTCTTGCTTTGTGAATTAATGAAGGCACTTGTAAACACGTCGTCAATTTGTCGGTCAGAACCATTGAAATTAAATAGTACTGAATTTATTTTCCTGCAGCGAAGTTTGATGAAATTTTATTTTTATTTATCCATCCATCAAGCCGATGGAATATCGAAACATCGAAGGGCCATACACACTTCACATTGGATCGAAACTCAGACACAATAAAATTTCATAATTTTTATGTTGATTATGTTCAATGTTTTTTCTTGATCATTTTATAATAAATTTGGAATCATTTCACTGTAGATCGACCGTCGATTTTTCACGTAAAAATGAATGGTCCACAAATATTTGTTAAATTTGAAGAGTCAAATAATGATGAAAGTTTATAAAATTGATAATTATAAGCATGATTTGGTCATAGAAGATGTAAATAATTTGAAAATATTTTTTTGAATTTTTTTCATATCATTTTCTGTACATGCATCAGATAAATGCTAAATATCAAGCTCCACACCGTCCGATAGGCAATGAATGGTCCTGATGTGTTTATTTAAAGTGTCTTTATTAGCAGAGCTGTTTTTATTTGATGCAGTGCGCAACCTATCTAATTTAAATAACGTCCAATATATTTAACACACTGTTTGAAGCTAAAAATGCTCTGTTAAAATTTGTACTTCTCAATTTTTTTGTTCTCCCATTGCATCCAGAGAAGATTTAGACTCACATCCCTCCATTTTTTTCATTTTCCCTCCTATTTTTTTTTCAGCAAATTCGATTTCCCTCATATTTTTCCCAAATCCCGGCCTTCTCTATCAATTCCTTTAATCATGCCTTTCTCTCAGCCGCCTTCCCCTATCCCCTCTTCCACAAAATAGGTCATCGGATTCCTCTCAAAACCTCCTCTTCTCTCAATCCGCACCTTCTCATCTCCTCCCGTATCCGACCAAGACACTGAAACCGCTCAGCGTTCACACCGCCTCCTCTCTACCTCTAATCTATTCGCCATGCATACACCACTTTTGCCCTCTTCTCCCCTTGTCGAAACCTAACCCGAACCCTAATTTCACGGTAAGTGCTTTTCCCTCTTGGCTGGAAATAATTACTTGCTCAGGTTGGTTTTCTTCCTCTCTTTCTCTTTTTGATATCCTTTGATTAGCTAATGAATTTAAATTTCTTTGTTTATCAGCTCGCCGAAATAGTTAACCAAGACAAGTTATTTGATGAAATTATTGTACAATTATTGACCAAGTAAAGGGGAAGAAAAGGGCGAATCAGGATTCATTCTCGATGGATTCCTGTAAATTCAGACAAGCTGTAAGTACTTTCAACTTCCTATCCTCGGTTTTTTCTAATAATTCAAAATACCAATTAACCTGACAATTGGATGTTATTTGCTCAACATTTGAAAACTTTGGTCTATTTTTTTTGCTAAGTTAAATTAATTATTTGTGAAATCCACATCCAAACCAGCATGTGTTTAATTACATGATTGTTAAATTTTAGGTGGTCATGGAGAATGGAATTCTTCAACTATGAATATTGGTATAAAAAGGTTTGTTCTTAATGTTGTTTTGACTATGCACTTAGCACCTACCCTCAAATGTAACTATGAATATTCTTTATGTAAATCTAAACTTGTACGAGTAACTGGATACGCACTGGTACAGTCCAAGATTGGTTTGAATTTTTACATTGTCACCCTCTACCTGGTTATAAACTAAAATATAATAATTGAATATCAGAAATTAATAAAATTAATTAACTTCTTATTAAATTAACAAAAGAAGATTCATAACCATACACACCCTCTACCTGGCACCTGGTACTAGTTTAGTCTGATGCGTACAGCTCCTGTTACTAGTACCAGTAATGACAGTCGGTTAGATATTTGTATTTTGTATTATGCCTTTTTTTAACTGATTATGTAATATTTATCAATTTCGAATGTGGTTTTAATTATTTATTGGTAGCTTCCAAATGGTGCAGCTGGGCACTTATCTTCTCGGGCTGGTTTACAGGTTATTTATTTATTTAAAGGGTTATGTGTAACGTTCCTTATCTTGGGGTGGTAGAGATTGAATTTCAAAGTTTAGCAGGGACAAATGTGTAAATTATGTTTCTGATAAAGTGAAAATTTGAGGTTCATTAGTCATGTATTAGTAATTTTTCATATAGGTAGCTAGGTGTTCATCAAATCATGAAATTACATGGTTTTAAACATTCAACTGGCAGCAATTGTCTCCAGAGAATGAATTTTGTTTTTTGGTTGAACTTTTCATTTTTCAGAGGTCAGGACACATGGTAATGGATTGAATTTTAAGGAATTTGCATCATTTCTCTTGCCCTTCAGCAGGTTAGTAATTATCTCAAGTACATACTTCATCCAAATTGTAACAGTGCAAATTGTTGCAGTAGACCAGTTGTAGAGAGTTTCTTGATGTAATTGATAAAGCAATAAAGTACTTGCATGCTTGCTTATTTGTGCAAACTCTAATGGGGCTATTTATTAACAGGTGGATTTGTTCTTATGATAGTAATACTCACATCTAACTAGAGGGAGAGAGTAGAGATAGAGGGTTAGTTCAAGTATTTTTGAAGTTTGAACTAATTATGCTTGTTGTTTCTCATTCTAAAAGACATACAAGTGATATTTTTTGGTTATGCTAGGAAACACATGAAATTGTCCCCTTTCAGTTCTTTGCACTAGCTTTGTTTGCAATGCATCTCTTCTAACTTGGAAATGCCTTTTCTTCTTTTTTTTGACAGGGACTGACTACAAGTGGTATGAAGATCAATCATGTATTTGTTGGTGATATTAGTTCCAAGTACCAGAATGGTAAAACTACTGTAGATGTCAAAGTTTATAGCAATTCAACTGTAATTCTCTAATTCCCTTTCAGTTCTTTGCAACTAGATCCCTACTGTTTTTGTAATTATATCTTCTTTGAAAATAGCTTTTTACAATTACTAAATTGCATGCTAAAATGGATTTAGACTAGGAATTTGAGTTGAATATCATAGAATACACACTGAATGTCTTTTTAATATGAATGTTGCATTTTTAGAACAATGGGTTTATTGGCATGTTTAATTCTTGTTGGCAGATAAGTTCTTCAGGAATGTATATGAAGAATCCGATTTCCCTGCTAGATTTGCGAAATCCCTCGCCTCCTCGTCAGCTCCCTGAGATACCCTAACCTGTCATCAGCTCAATCGATCTCAAGTCTCAAAGTTGAGCCGAGCCGAGTCGGGTTTTAATGAAGGAATGAATGGGCTAGGCCGAGTTTTGAGCGAGTTACCGCTCATTAGCAGGCCTATTTGAGAGAAAATAAAGTAAGAGTTGTGAATTGTAAGCAGAAGGATCCACTGCTAGATCAAGTATATACTTTCTCATTTTTTAATTTTTTGTGAAACTATTTTACAGTTATTAAGTCCAATTAAGTGGATTTAACTCTTTATGTTTATCTTTTGTTTTATTTAATGTGTACATATTATCAAGTGTTCAGTTATACTCTCATCAATACATTTAAGGAATCACCTCTACACTTTATCTTTAGATGACAGTGTGTTTTATTTTTTATTATTATTGTTGTAAATTTGAATGATATATGTTAATGTATTATGAAAGATTTTTTTTATCAATTATTGTCTTCATTTATATTATAGTTTATATTATGAATTGAAGAGTATTTACTCAAATGAGAATCAATAAAATGACTAATTACAATGAATATTAAAATCACGTATGCATATTAATACCAATTTTGTTGCATTAGATTTTATTAATTGTAACCAAAGTTTGGTTGCATTTGAAATTACGTTTACATACTAATTTTGGTGTATTAAAATATTATGGTTGCATTATATTTGTGAATTGCAACCAAAAATTTTAGTTGCATTTAATTTACATGTTGTAACTATGAGTTTTGTTGTGATACATTTAATAGATATATTGTCAGAGACTCAATATTTTGAGCTCTGACAATATATATTGCACTCTTGACTTCACTGGACTCCGTTCAGCTCCGGTCCCTCACCTCTCTCTCATTCTTTTCTCCACTTAAGAAAGTAGAGCTGAGAGAGAGTGGATGAGCTATGTGAGAGATGAGATCTAGCAGAGTGAGAGAAACGAACTAGAGTAGAAAGAAAAGGAGTGGGGAGGAGGAACGGCGGCTGCTACTAGGGTTTTGAAATCACCTGTTGTTTTTTTTTTTACTTTTTTGAATGTCAATAGTTTTAAATGGCTACTAACAATCACAATAAAAATAAATAAATAAAAATAAATAAATAAAAAACCGTCAAAATTCCTAGATCTACTCTTATATTCTCACAAAATCCTAAAAACTACTTTGATCTTTTATTCCTATTTATACACTCTTAATCACTCTAATACATTAATCTCCATCTCTCTCCATGAGCGGATCTGCTCTTCTTCGACTGTCGCTGTGCTTTGATAACCAAATATGTTCACCGTCGTATTCCGATCAAGATAGAGGTAGAACTCTATACACCAAGTTCCGACAATACCACGCTCTCGGCTCCAATCTGTTTCCTTTCTCATTCTTCTCCATGCAAAAAAAGTGGAGCCGAAAGAGGAAGGAGTGAGACCTAGAAGGAGCAGGAGGGGCGGACTGGAGAGGAGCTCGGAGGGCAACTGCGCTTGGGTTTGGATTTAAGTGTTTTGAATTATATTTACAAGGTAGCAGGGAAATTAAGTGGTACAGCATACAAAAATAACAAAATAGGTTATCTACGAGCATTTGTATAATTATATTAAAAACAACCAAGTTTTTTACAAGAACGATTTTTGTTAAAAAATAAATATAACTTTGTTAATCGGAATCCAAAAACAATTTTTAATCATGCTAAGTTTTTAATTACACCAAACTAGCTAGCTAGGCTATAGCTGCATCAGCCTCTATATATTTGCCACGTCAAAGTTTTTTATTGGTGATTTGGATTCCGATCACAGAGTCGATTATTTTAGCATGCACCACGTTATGATTGATGGAATATTCATCAATGATCAATTATTTTATCTTGAATTTGTCTTCCCCATTATTTTGGGAAATGCGTGACAATTTATTTTAGCATGCACCACGCGCGTTATGTATTGGACTATTGGTTCTATTAGTGCGCGACAATTGGATTTTATGAAGCTTAATGAACTACGTACCCAATAATTGAAAGTATAAAACCAGAAAGTGGAGATAATTTGGTTAAAGTTACTTTTTGTCACAATATCTTTCAAGTTAACGGTAAGATAAATCATAAATTGAAGCTAGCTGATAGTTATATTTCAAGGCAGGTTCCCATAGAAACGCCAACTCAAGCAAAAACCGCAACTGAAAAATGCATGATAATTATATGAAATCAAATCTTAGAGAGATACATATAATATTGTGGCAAACTCAAACGCTACTTTACATTATATAATAAAAAAGTCTGGATATATCAGACCCTAAAAGCCTTGATCAATACAAATTAAATACAAACAGCTTACAAATATCAAATCTTAGAGAAATACATACAATATTGTGGCAAACTCAAACGCTACATTACATCATATAATAAAATAAAAGGTCTGCATATATCAGACCCTAAAAGCCTTGATCGATACAAACAGCTTACAAATATCTTAGCAGGTCTACTGGCATTTTTCTATCAATTTCCTTTCCCCTTTGCAAAGTGAGTCAGGAAAGGCATTGGAGGGTTATGGTCAAAATGCGAAAACCGATCATTGTAACAAGTTACGTTTTGTCGACCCGGATGTGCTTCGCATGGCATGTATGACACCGATGGACATAACTTGGGAAGAGCTGAGAACCGAGCACATTCATTGGATGGCCTTTGATTCGGCAATCCCGGTATGCAATTCCTACGTACATCAAGCACATTGTTGCGCAATAGATCCCGGCAATTGGTGTCAATTGCTGTGAAGTAGTTGTCGGAGAGCGATAAGTTGACCAGATTTCCTGTTTTGGCCAACTGGCATACTACCTGTGGTACAGTTCCATATAAATAATTTTGTGCAAGGTTTAGCTGCTGAACATCACTTAGGCAACCGAAAGATAATGGGATGGGGCCGGTTAACTTATTCGATCCGGCATCAAACACATCAATATCTCTCATGTATCCAATCTCATAAGGTAAACAACCTGACAGTTGATTATTTAAAAAGAGCACTTCAAGAAGTGTGTTTGATGTGTTGCATATTGACACCGGAATGGGGCCCGTGAAGCGGTTGTTGGCAAATGTGAGGTACTCAACCGGTGAACTACCGAGGTTTGCTGGAATGCTCGAGTCGAAGAAGTTATTGTTGAGAAATAGCGCCTCATAACCAATTAGGAAAATGGGAGGAGGAACGGATCCTACAAAGAAGTTAAAACGAATGTCGAGGAATGCAAGGCCACTTAAGGGGACTACATTGGTTGGAAATGTGCCGTGCAACTTATTGTTACTAAAATCAAGCTCATAAAGATACCGCAATCCTAAAAGGTTGGGGACTGTGCCTAAGAAGCTGTTTGAGTTGGCATGGAAAAGCGCAAGGTCAGGGAATCTATTTATAAAACCATCGAGTGTCGGTGCGCCGAGGTGAAAGCCGTTGAAGTCAATGGAAGCAACTGTGAGGTCATTGGTACCTGGCGGGGTGTCGCAAAAAAATCCTCTATACGTGTTGATGTCATCATTGTCGCAAATTTTAGTACCGACCCATGTGCCGGTGATGTTTAAGGGGTCGGATGTTATAGTGCGCTTGAAGGCCTGGATGACAAGGTATGCTTGGTACTGTTTGATGTTTGGGAAGTCGGTTGGCCTCGGTTGAGCTTTCAGTCCGGCGATGAGGGTGAAAATGAAGAGAGTGATGGCAAGGAGCTTTGGTGACATTGTTATTCTTTTTTATTTTATTTTGGTGCTTAAGACAGGGTGATAGTTCTATCCTAATAAGGAGAATGAGTTTGGGGGTACATGAAGTGAAGAAGGGTGACCTTGAGCTTTATAATGGCAATGCATGCATGCACAGAAACAGCGAGGAAATTCAAGTAGTGGATAATTAGTTAGACAGCCTTATTAAAAAAGTTGCTGCTTTTAAATATATATATAAGCTAAAGTATATATGTTGCTGCTTTTTGTTAAAGTATAGATATATATGCTAATTAAAGTATATATTTATATTTGTTAAAGTATATATATGCTAATTAAAATGGTCACAGCGTGATGCTGCTTTTACTTTTTTATAATTAATGTTGTAAATAATGTAGCACAGGAAGCACATGCTATATATATATATATATAGTTATATACACACACACGCGCACACACACATATACAGGCTATATATATGTGGAGTAATAACATTCTGGCTGAGTAATGTTATTTTTTTATTAGTTATAACAATAGATTGATATAAAGATTGTATAATATAATATATAATTAACAACATCAATAAATATGAAGGCATTATTGATAATTAATTAATATTTTTAATACTAATTAACTTTATATTAAATGAACTCGAAAATTTATAAATTTTGTATGTAAGTACATCACTCATGAAATCAGTTCCAAAGTGTTTTTTTTTTAAGCCCTTAGACGATTTAATTAGATATATATTAGAGCAAATTACAATCCTATTCTAGTGTAGATATTCTTATTACATAAAAAGATGGTCTTTCTCTTCTTCTTAATGAAGAAGAATTTGATAAAAAATTATGTGATTTTTCATTATTTTTTCATTTTGATTGGAATAGATTTCGATTTTCTCAATTTTAGCATTAGTAATTGAATTGAGATTTTTTTTCTATCGAATTTGGTATTTCTCTGTTGTTAATTTATCATTTTAACAGAGTCGTGAAATAAAATTAATTTTATTTTATTTTGATCATATATATCTGTCTTATTAATTTTTCTGGGTGTATACACTGAACTACTTGTAAAATCTCTCTCTGCTAAAAATTAAAGAGAAGAAGTAAAGTAAAATCAGTAGTTGCGAAATGTTCATGAATTCGTGTCATATTAGCAAGTTAATTGACATGTTCATTCTCTTCTTTTAATATGCAAACAGTTTGATTTTGTTGTTGAAATGATATATTTTGAAGATTGTTTCGAATCTCTGGTGGGCCTGTTTTAACAATCATATGGTGCACCAATACGTCGTCTCACACAGAAAGATAAAGCAACCTAATTCCTCTTTAAACTCCTTTCTTTTCTTTTTTTTCCTTTGCTTTAACATATTTTGAGAGGAATACTTTGTAACGTACATATCTTTCATTATTTTTATACAATCTGGGTCGGCTTAAAAGTTATTCTAACATAATGTGGAAGTCCATTTTTTTTTGGTAAAGTGTAATGGGGCCGTCTTTGTATACTGAATACTGTCGGTGCTTAATTATTTTTCTTATTTAGCAATTTCTAATTCAGATTTTCTTACTCCCCACTTTTTTAAAATACATCGCTATATATTACAGTTTTGCATTGTCTGAAATTCATACGTTGCTTTTCGGCTCCGAATTCCTCAATCCAAATGATTTTGTACACTAATATTTCGAAGATCGAGCACCCTAAATAAGGGAGAATTTCACGTATACCCCAGAAAAAACTTCAAAATAACGTATTTTAATTCCCCTATAAATTCCAAAATTACGTCCTAGATCTAAACTTTTAGAACTCATAAATTTATCCATTTTATTGTCTTTTATATAAAATTTTATTTTAAATTTATAAAATATTCATTTTACTCTTTATTAAAAGCATAAAAAGTTTGTAGCTTGTTTTAGAAATATGTCGATCTTATATTTAATCAGTTTTCAATAGCAAAATGGATATTTTATAAAAGGTAAAGGATATAATGCATTTTCGATTTTCGAGAGTAGAATGAGTATTTTATAAAAGGGTAAAGGCTATAATGGATATATATCTTATAAGAGCGACATTTTTAAAATTTTTGAGGGCTATACGTGAAATTCCCCCATTTTCAGGATGTATTTATCATTTTCCAATAATTTTGTACACAACTAAAAAAATTCTAAAAAAATGTAAAATTTGGTCTCTAAGCACATTTTAATATGGAGATTATGTTGAATGGTTCAGATGATCTGTTTGGATTTTAAAATCGCAAAAATAATTTATAAAAATATGGTGTTCGGATGTGTCACCATAAAATGGGTGATTGGATCCCTCCTCATATATATATATAGAGAGAGAGAGAGAGAGAGAGAGAGTGATGGGCTATGGTGCATTGCAATATATAGACTATTTTCTATATTAGTCTATAAATCACCAGATTCAAAGTTTCAAAAAATGTAAAATTTGGTCTCCAAATACATATTAAAATGAAGAACAAGATTAACAGTTTGGATCGATTATTTGGACTTTGAATCTAGTGATTTATAGTCCAATGTACAAAAGAGGTTATACATTGCAATGCACCATAGTCCATCTCTCTCTCTCTCTCTCTCTCTATATATATATATATATATAAAAGTGACTAATATGCTTTCGGTAGCATATCGGCCGAAGTGGTACTGGTCCAAATTTGAAATTTCAAAATCCAAAAAGTCGATCTGAACCATTTTTCTTGTTCTCCATATTAATATGTACTTGGATAACAAATTTCACATTTTTGTGATTTTTTTTACTATTTATTAAGCCACTTTGAAAATCGCTAATCCAACGGTGGCTTCTGATTTTACTGTTTTGTTAAGCCACCATTAGATCAGTAATTTTCAAAGTGGCTTAATAAATAGTAAAAAAATTAAAAAATATATAAAATTTGGTCTTATCCAAGCACATATTAATATGGAGAACAAGATGAACGGTTCAGATTGACATTTTGGATTTTAAAATTTCAAATTTGGACCGGTAGCACTTCGGCCTATATGCTACCGAAAGCATATTAGTCACTCACACACTCTCTCTCTCTATATATACATATATAGAGGAGGGATCAAGTTGCAATAATTTTTTAGTTACAACAAGTTACAACAATCATTTTCTACATTTTCAAAGTCCAAATCGTCGATCCAAACCATTAGATGTGATCTCCACAATAAACTATGCTTCTAGATCAAATTTACATTTTTTGGAATATTTTTACTATTTATTAAGATGGGTACAAAATTCAATGATATGAATTTGACTAGTTTTTGTACCCATCTTAATAAATAGTAAAAAAATTCCAAAAAATGTAAAATTTGGTCTCCAAGCACATTTTATTGTAGAGATCAGATCTAACGGTTTGGATCGATGATTTAGACTTTGAAAATGTAAAAAATAGTTGTTGTAACTTGATCCCTCCTCATATATATATATATATATGAACATGCTAGCGTGCTATGCATAGCATAGAACCCTTCTATGCAACAGCTTGGATTTTGAGTTTTCAAAATCCTAATGGTCGATCCAAACCGTTCATCTTGTTCTCCATATTAATATGTGTTTGTGATAAGCATAAATTATATACACAATCGATCTAGATTTTATCGTAAAACAACCTTAAATATCTTGTATTTTTAATATAAAGTGATTTAAATACATCTAGAATCAAGTTACTTCGGTTGTTTGGCTTTTCATTGCAGGAAATGATGAAAAATGGTGAAAATATCTCTCAGTGCGGATCAATCTACCCGTAGTGCGGATTAGTCAAGCCGCACTGAGTACTTAGCCGCATTTCCAACATCCAAGCATTGCACAGGAAAAAGTCCGAGCGTAGTGCGGATTGATACCAACCCGCAGTGCGGATTAGTCAAGCCACACTCAACACTTAGCCGATTTCAAAGACTTCAGAGAAGTAGTTTTAACCCGCAATGCGGGTCAGCAATCCGCACTGCAATCCGCATTCAACTAATTCACAGGAGCTAAATAAGGAAACTTGGAGCCAGTGCAGATCAAGCAACCCGCACTGCGGATTGGGTAAGCCGCACTGGACCCGCAGAAAACCAAAATTTCACGGTTTTGACAATTTTTCTATTTTTGGCACCTCATGGACGTGTATTGCAGTTAAATGTGGACAGGGAATTCTGAGAAACAATTCAAATATAGCGCCCACTAACTCCACTTTCTAGGCTCTGAATTGGACATGATCCTTGGCTATAAAAGAGGGGGTTCACTCTCCATTCAAGAAGGCCTCATTCTTTCATTCTCTCTCTACACACACACACACAATTCTTAGCGATAAATTATGGAGAAAAGAAAAGCTTTCAAGCAAGGAGAAGAAGGGTTTCCTGAGCAAGAAGTCGGCAAGATAGAGGTTTTTGATTTGTCAAAGGGTGTAATTACTTTCTTTATTTCATTTCTTCTTACTTTGCCAATTTTTGTAATGGATCTCTCCATGAGGGAGTAGTTCTCTCTCTAGGAGTTTAGGTCAATGCATGAACTTGTTTAATTCTATTTTATTCGGTTATTTATTTTTATTATGATTGTTTTATGGGATTTGATGTTAATTTCTGTGATTTAATCATTTGTGTTAATTACATAATTAGTACTTGAATTGTAGTATCCCGTTTTGGATTCGAAAGAACCAAAATTGACTGTGATCAATAGGATAGTACCAAATTATGAATGCAAATACCCTAGGTTTAGGTTAAGATTGTAACCAATTTAATCTAAGCCGGAACTATAGAAATTAAGGTTAGGAACTTGGTGAGGAACCTAATCGAGAAGCCAAACCCTAATTAGGACATCTCACTTTGAATCGGGTATTGGTATGATGGACTTAATTGCGAAGTACCAATATTTGAGGAGAAGAGAGACTACAAGCGCTCAATGGGTCTAGGTAGCTAGGGTGAGGAACCTAATCGAGAAGTCCGAATTACCTAGGCACGTTGTTAATTTACGAAAGTAACCCTTAATAACATATTAGGTTAGAAACCTCGTCAAATCATACATGAATTCAAACAAATACCGAATTAATAGAGTTAGCAAGGAATTGTAGACCGAATACCCCTAGATCTTCTCATCATAAAAGCAAACCAATTCCTTTCTTTTATTTTCATTTACTTTTAATGTTTTAAACTCTCTATACGGGTGTTGAACCCAAATCTAGGAATTGTTAGAACAAACCCCCCAATTTACTTTTATTGCACTTTACTTTATTTTATTTTTCTGAAATTTATTACTAAAGTTTAAACTAAGTTTTTATCATACTCCCTGTGGATCGATACCTAAAATACTACTTTGATAGAATTGTGCACTTGCAATTTAACTCAAACGCGTGTTAAAGGTTTAAAAGGTACATCTTATTGTACTGAAACTTTGTGCATACGCTTTTGCGCGCATCAGTTTGGAGACCAAATTTTACATTTTTTGGAATTTTTTTACTATTTTTTTAGATTTATTGAAAATCGCTGTTTTTGTTATGGTCCAGATTTGCTGAAAGCAGTGATTTTCAATAAATCTAAAGAAATAGTAAAAAAATTCCAAAAAATATAAAATTTGGTCTCCAAATACATATTAATATGGAGAACAAGATGAACAGTTCGGATCAACCGTTAGGATTTTGAAAACTCGAAATCCAAGCCGTTGCACGGAGGGGTTCTATGCTATGCATAGCACGCTAGCATGTTCCTATATATATATATGAGGAGGGATCCAATTACACCATTTTATGGTGACACATATTGACACCATATTTTTGTAAATCATTTTTGTGATTTTAAAATCCAAACAGATCATCCGAACCATTCAACATGATCTGCACATTAAAATGTGCTTGGAGACCAAATTTTACATTTTTTAGAATTTTTTTAGTATTTATTAAGATGTGTACAAAATTATTGTTTTCATGCAATTTCGGACCATTGAAAAACAACAATTTAAAAAAATTCTAAATAAATAGTAATAAATTTGCAAAAAAAATATAAAATTTGGTCTCCAAGTACATATTAATAGAGACATAATGTTGAATCAGAAAAACTTATAAAAATATGTTATATATTGAACATGTAGAATACTAATTTTTATAATTTTTATAATTTTTTTACTATTTTTTAATATTTATGAAAGATCGCAAAAAATGAATTAAAAATAAAAGAAAATTGCCAATATTTTAGGCCATTTTTTGCCATCTTTCATAATCATAAAAAATAGTAAAAATTAGCATTCTACAAGTTCAATATATAACATATTTATTGAGCTAATTATTTCAAAGTTTCGAATGTGATTTTTTTAGATTTGGCTCAGTAGCACTTCAGCCGATGTGCTATTGAAAGCATATTAGTCAATTTCTCTCTCTCTCTCTCTCAATATATATATATATATATATATATATAGTGCTTGACTACTCTACTTCCATAAGCATATGAAGGCATATGCTTATGAGTCATTTTTGCGTTTTGAACATTCAAATTGTCGATCTGAACCGTTAGATGTGATTTTTATATTGAAATGTGCTTGGAGACCAAATTTTACATTTTTCTAAATTTTTTTACTATTTATTAAGTCACTATGAAAATCGTTGATCCAACGGTGACTTAACAAAACAGTAAAATCAAAAGCCACTGTTGGATTACTGATTTTCAAAGTGGCTTAATAAATAGTAAAAAAATTCAGAAAAATGTAAAATTTAGTCTCCAAGCACATTTCAATATAGAAATCACATCTAATGGTTCAGATTTACCTTTTAAATTTTGAAAATGCAAAAATGACTCATAAACATATGCCCTCATATGCTTATGGAAGTAGAGTAGCCAAGCCCTCTCTCTCGATATATATATATATATATATTTCTTTTTTCTTTTATTAATTTGCTTATTAATATCAAATGTTCTAATGATGGACCATTTTATACTTTGTAATATTAGACACTGGAAGTGAAAACTTTGCTAATCTCTGTTGCTCTTATATGGAGGCGCTAATGTTGAGTAGGGAATATGTGGGTGTGGGTCCCCCCAGTCAGTGATTTCAAGATTGAATGGAGGGCACCAGTTAATTGAAAATGGAGAAATGGTGTAATTTTTAACATCAATAACTGGCGAAAAATACTGATGTTTTATTTTGTAAAATATATAAGAATAGAGAAAAATTAAAATATCTTCTTTTTTTTATTTTGCTTCCATCATGTAGTTTTTATAAAAAAAAAACTAATAGTAAGAATATTAAAACCTCAATACATTAATAAAAATTGTTAAATTTGGATATATATTATTTTTAAACATTACTAGTTGATTAAACATTTAATATATATTACTAGTAAGAATATTAAACTCCAATATATTAATAATAAAATTGTTAATTAAACTTGAAATATGTTATTTTTTAACCTTAGTATACTAGTTGATAAAATATATAACGTTGCGAACAATAATCTTAACTTTGTACTTCAGTGCGTATAATTCTAACCTTATATAAAAAAAAGTTTAAGCAAAGGTGATAATTAATTAAGTGTCAGAGATAACCCTTTTTTTTTGCGAATCTGTCCTTCAAATGATTTAGGAACAAGTTGTCATGATAATGCTCGTAAAAAGTATCACTTTAATCTCCCTTTTAAACAAATAAAATAGTGATATTGAATAGATATACGAAGGGTTCAAATGTCTCATTGTACCTCATATTCTATATTTTTATTTTCAAAGTTTAAACTTTTCATATGAACCACTCAACATGATATCTATATTAAAATATACTTGGAAGCAAAATTTTATCTTTTTTGAAATATGTTTACTAATTTTTAGAATAGATACAAAATCAGTATTTTATGTATGGTACAAAACCACTGTTTGTTTACTAGTTTAAAATGTTGGGTTATATCTAAGAATATGGAATATCGGTACACTCCGTACCAACTCCAAAAACACGCAATAGACCTAATAAACCATATATCAAGGATAACTGAGAAATTAAAGACAAAGACAACTTGCATACAACCAAACAACAATAATAAACTCTCCGGTAATCCGCCCTTTTGGAAGCGAGGCCTAGCGCCAATTAAGTTACCTCGAGATAGATCGAGTCCAACAAGTATACAAGAGAAAGCAAACATAGAAATAAGATGATTCGGTCGAGTCTACTCCACTGGAAGACACACGATCAACAAGCTTCACTATTAAAAAAGAGATTATAAGAGATACAAGAGTATTTCAATTATTAGTACAAACAATCACTCTATCTCACTATCTCTATCTCTCTCTCTCTCTTTTCTCTCTGTCTCATTTTCATTTTTGCACAACAAGCAGCAGTTGGGTCTTAAGCCTATTGGGAAATGATTATATTTTTAAAATATAGGTGGAGTTAAAAACTTCAAAAACATTTTTTATCAAAATATTATTGATACAACGTTAGAAATTTATACAAATACAAGATTATTTTATTTGGTACTTTTCCTAAACGGTTACCCTTTGTTTAATCTAGTTTGTTTCAATTTATTCAAATTTTAACTGAAAAGACTATATTTACAGAAAAATAAAGATTTCGACTCACAAAAATCGCCACATATCTTCTAATTTATTTTTCAGGTTTTCCTTTTTTTCCCGAGTTCGAAATAATAAAAGAAAATTCTGTAAGTATACACATGAAGTGAGAAAAACAAGGGTGATATGTTCAAAGAAAGAAAACGAGAGCTAACAATATCAAATTTTAAAAGAAAATTTTATAATATCAGCGACTCCACTGAAAATTTTATAAATCGATCTTATTCTCTTAGAAAAAGCAAAGGGAGATAAATTTTTTTTTTTAAAAGTTCTTTGGTTACTTTTCAAAGTTCAAAGCAAAGGGAAAATAATACAGTGTATTATTCTCTCCCAAAAACTCTGTGAGCTGGTAATCATGGAGAATAAAGAAGAAGAGGTTCATGAGGTGAGATTTAACAAATTTCTACCTCCGTCTTTTGTTCGATTCAATCCGAATCAATCACTCGTTCCATATTTCATCGACTTTTAGTTCATAATTTTGCCTTGGTATGGTACCTAAGTTGTTTGTCTTATTTTTGTATAAAGTTTGCGCCTTTTGACCCAACAAAGAAGAATAAGAAGAAGGAAAAGGTGGTGATCTAAGACAACTGAAGAGGCCGAGCAGCCTGCTGAGAAAGGGTAGTGCTATTCTAAGCGCATTAATTGAGTTTTTGAGCGCTGAGATTTTTAATTCCAGTTTTGCCCTTGTTATTTATTTCCGACTTAATTAATGGAGTGAGCCTAGCTATTTTCACACCTCCTAATCGACAGAAAAGGAAATACGTATGCTCTCCACATCTCCACCCCTTTTGGCATTCTTAATAAATTATTCCTGACTATCTCATTTTGATTCCATATTGTTCTTCATTCTATCCGCAAAAATGAAAATGGGTAAAATAAAAATGTATAGAGTAGTGATACCATGTAATGTCAGTTTTCTGGAGAACAAAAGTGCAAGTTCTTCATAAGTTTAACAATCTATGACTTTTGAATATGAAATTAAGTAGACCTTAACATACTTCTTATTTGTTCAGGACTGAAATAGTCGATCAAGTATGTGGATTTTTATTGCATTGTTGGTGTTAAGGCAAAGAATACTTACACATGATGTCATGAAAAGACAAAATATTAGATGTACCATGGAATGTTTAATGTGCCAGACATGCTTGATAGAAACTGCGGTTCATTTACTTTTTATGTGTCCTTATGCTGTAATGGTGTGGGAGCATCTAAGTGAAAAATTTGAGATATATATAACAATATAACATCCTGAGGCACCACAATAGAAAAAATATGGAGCAAATCAATTCAAGGGTCAGATAATAAACCGCCTGTGTGGAAACAAATGGGACCTACAATCATGCTTTGTGCATGTTGATTTTTTTTTTTGAAGGCTAGCGGAATAAAGACCCGCTAACAAATATATTGATAAAAAAAAAGTTGTTACATAATACTACAGAAATACCAAAAACGTCATCCAGTATGCCCAACTCTCAATAAAATAAATACAAATTTGTGGTCTAAGCCTCTAGACCATTTAAATTTGCCTTCAGTTGTGGTGGTAGCTCTTTATCCCATTATTTATCATTTATCCAGTGCAAGGTATCTGTTATCACTGTGTCTATAATGTGGTGCACAAGCCTTTGTTTGTTTGTGAATAGTCTTCTATTTCGCTCCTTCCATAACGCCCAGACTCCTGCTGCCCACATTGCATCCCATAAGGTTTTGCCGAGTGCCGATTGGTGCCTCCTTCCCGAATTCCACATCCCTGGGATAGTGCTGACACTGGATCCCAGGAAAGTGAAGTTGAAGTGTGCGCACAATCCTCTCCAAAATCTTGTTGCGTATGGGCATTGCCAAAACATATGGTCCCTTGTTTCCACAACTGATGCCTGACAGAGGTGGCAGCCCGTTTGAACCTGGCATCCTCTTGACATCAATACCTGTTGTGTTAGGATTTTATTTTGTATCATCAACCAAATAAAAATCTTGATCTTCATTGGTAACCTCATTTTCCACAACGGTCTGTGATAGGTTGAGATTATGCCTGAGTTCTGCATCATGCTATATGCCGAAACCGTGGTGAATGATCCAGCCACGGTCCAGCGCCACTTTATGCCATTGTGCCATTTCGCAGATGAATGGAAGAAAGGTAATAGATTTGCCAAATCCATAATGAAAAAAAAGAGATTTTGGTTGATGCCAATTTGCTCAGCCAAAGATATACTGTATAACCTCGAAACAGTTGTTGCCCACAGACTGTTTGTGCATGTTGATTTATCTGGCGTCAAAGGAATTGATGGTGTAATTTTTCAAGGAAAAAGGATACAACCTGAAATGTTGGCTGAACAGATAGATCAAGAAGCAATGCTCTGGTTCAAGTACTGTTAAAACAGGAAGTATGATAGCTGATAACAGGTTGATGACTAAAACATAAATGATTTGTCAAAATTATTAGAATAATATAACAAAGAACAAGAACACAATTACTCCCATGAATCTCCCTTCCCTCCCTTCGTTTATTTCAATCAAATATATATTTTTTTTCTTACATTGTTATCTCTCTGTATATAGAATATGTATATCCATCATGGAGGTATACAGCTGACCTTTCTTATTTAAGAAACAAATTAGAATCAATCTAAAAATTAAAAGTATAATAAAGAAATGAAATAAAGAAGATTTTGTCCAGCCATATATTAACCAAACAATCTATGTTGATTTCTTTCTTCATTCCCTTCTGGATCTAATGTGGCGTATTAGCTTGCAACTTCAACACCCTCCTTCAAGCTCATACGTAGATATCTGTCATACCGAGTTTAGATAGAGATTCATCAAATGCCTTGCTTGATATCGCCTTTGTGAACATATCTGCCAACTGTTCGTGTGATCTTATGAATGGCATTGAAATAATCTTAGAGTCCAATTTCTCTTTGATAAAATGCCTATTCACTTCAATATGCTTTGTTCTGTCATGCTGCACTGGATTATGAGATATATCTATAGCAGCTTTATTATCATAAAAAAGTTTCATTTCAACACAGGGTTCAAAATCTAATTCTATTAGTAGTTTTCTCAACCACAATAGTTTACAAATACCTTTTACCATTCCTCGAAATTCAGCTTCAGCACTAGAGAGTGCCACTACATTTTGTTTTTTACTCTTCCAGGTTACCAAGTTTCCACCTACAAAGGTAAAATATCCTGCGGTAGATCTTCTATCAACCACACATCTAGCCCAGTCAGCATCACAGTAACCGGTTATATTCATGTGTTGTTTTTTCTGAAAATATATTTCTCTTCCAGGTGCACCCTTCAGATACCTAAGGATTTTTACTACTGCCTCCATATGCTCTCTACTTGGAGAATGCATAAATCGACTAACAACACTCATTGCATAAGCTATGTCAGGTCTAGTATGAGATAAATAAATCAATTTTCCAACCAAATTCTGATACCTTTCCTTATTTTTGGATTTTCCATTTGGGTCTATGTCTAGTTTCAAATTTTGAACCATGAGTGTATCTACTGGTTTACAATCTATCATTCCAACTTCAGTTATAAGATCAAGTATGTATTTTCTTTGAGAGAGAAAGATACCTTCTTTGTTGCGTGATACTTCTATTCCAAGAAAATATTTCAAATCACCCAAATTTTTCATTTCAAATTCTGTTGATAATCTAGCTTCCAATTCTTTTATCTCCATATGATCATCTCCTGTAATAATCATATCATCAACATAAATTATTAACACAGATATCTTACCTCGACATTTCTTAAAGAACATCGTGTGGTCAGATTCACTTTGAGTGTAACCATAACCTTTCATTGCCTGACAAAATCGACCGAACCACGCTCTTGGTGATTGTTTCAACCCATAGAGTGCTCTCTCCAACTTATACACTTTCATAGTTGTTTCAGGGTACCAATATCCAGGTGGGATATCCATGTAAATCTCCTCCTTCAAATCACCATGCAAAAATACATTTTTAACATCAAATTGATGTAGTGGCCAGTCTAGGCTTGCTGCAAGAGATAAGAGAACTTGGATAGAATTTAATTTTGCAACAGGTGAGAATGTTTCTTGAAAATCAACACCATACGTTTGTGTATATCCTTTTGCAACTAATCTTACTTTGTATCTCTCAATTTTTCCCTCTGCATTGTATTTAATAGTATATACCCATTTGCACTCAACTATTTTCTTCCCTTCTGGTAATGTTACTAATTTTACAAGTACCATTCTTCTCTAATGCATTCATTTCTTCATTCATTGCTTTTACCCAATTATGGTCTTTCAAGGCTTCTTCTTTTTTTTCTAGTACATTTACCGAAGATATTTGGTTCACAAAGGCTTTTAAAGGTTGATAATTTTTCAGTGATTGTATAATTAGTAATAGGATATCTTACTTCCTCACTTGTTCCATCCTCCGGAATATCACTACAACAATGTAGATACTTTTTGCAAGAGAAAAAACAAATTTACGATGGTATTCCCTCGCGAAAAGTACTGTCGCAAAAAGAAAAAGCTAGAGATTGAGAGTAGTCCGTCGCAAAAAATCACTTTTTTATCCTCGCGAAAGGTGTCTCATTCTTGTTGTAAATGTACCGTTTTGGTGGTTTTCCTCGATTATTTCTAGATGGTAATTTACAGAGAGTATTACTAGCACTTACCTCGAGAATATCCTCAGGAGATCTTGGCCCTTGTGATACTTGGTCAGATTGTATTACTGCATCATTTTGGTCTATACAGAAATTTAGTTCAGATTGGATGACCCGAATTGGGTCAGGTTGGATGACCCGAATTGGATCTGTTTGGATGACCCGAATTGGGTCATGGCTCTGATTTGACTTATTTCCAAATTCTTGATTTGACTCATTTTCGACATTTGATATATTTCCAAATTCGGCAGGGGATATATTTCCAAATTCAGAATTTGATATATTTCCAAATTTTTGATTTGACTCATTTAAGGCATTTGATATATTTTCGGCAGGGGTTATAATTTGGCAATTTTCGGCAATGGTTGATTTTTGCCAATTGGACAAATTTCGGTAGTAGGTGAATTTGGCAATTTTGTAATTTGTGAATTTTCGGTAGTAGTTGAATTTTCACCGGGA